>JAWNPO010000285.1:0-11535 GCA_035047525.1 Drosophila quinaria | reverse complement strand
CTACTTATATATTAGCTTCATGCCATCTCTGCAACTATTTGTGTGTCCTAAACTGTGTACAACATAAGATTTATCAGCACAACAAAATACGAAAAGACGCCATAACAATACTTTAGGGGGTATACAAAGTACTCGTAAATAGGGCAGCTTTCCGCCTGGTGTCGTACTGAATGCACTTTTCAGGATTTCCTTTTCAATCGTCGTCGTAGCCCGAGTATTTTTCAAAATGCATTTTACTCACTTTGTCATAGTCCGTAAATTTGAAATGTCATCGAAAGTTTCAACTGTCGACTGGCGCACAACCTTGTGGCTTTCATCTGACATGTTACACATATATGGAGTAAGACTGAGACCTCTGACTGAGACTGAGACTCTGACCGAGACAGGGCACGTCCGAGTCCAATTTCTACTATGTAGTTGTCCATGACTAGGAGAATGCGGAGGGTCTGCCTGTTGCTACAGATAGAAAAGCAAGTCAACTTTTCAAGTTAGCAGCTACAAATTCATAAAAAGAAATGCTCCAAATCCATCACATCGCTAAAACTGAAAAAAGAAAGAAACTGAAAATAACATGCAAAATGACATTGGGACATTTAAAAAGCCAAAAAGCCTGATAAATTAAAAACTTTAAATATGCGAAATATGTTTGGTCTACGCCCTTTTTGGGTTCAACAACTGGGCCACATTGTGGTTTTTAAATCAGAGAATGCAATTTAAATATGCTGCCGGGCAATGCAATGATCAAAATTAAAATACAAATAATATATAGAATAGTTTTTGCCTCTGGTTTGGATAATTTGACGGCATTAAAGGCAAGCCCTTTTTGCAAACTGAAACAAATTAAAAACATTCTCTACAGTAGTCTTCATTTTATATATTTCTCAACATACTACTAATATTAC
Source organism: Drosophila quinaria (assembly GCA_035047525.1). Lineage (NCBI taxonomy): Eukaryota > Metazoa > Arthropoda > Insecta > Diptera > Drosophilidae > Drosophila > Drosophila quinaria. Next base: position 10,633 of record JAWNPO010000285.1, on the reverse strand, counting down.
ATTAGATTATTGGTCTTCAGGTGGTTTCAATACCATAATCGCTTTATTAACACTTTGTAAAGTCTTGGATTCATTTTGCCACCTTTAAGGCTGCTTCGGTGCCACATTCAATTTGTCTCGGGTAAATGGCTTTGGTATTGAACGCCTGTTCTCACCAGGCAACTAAAAGTGACCGCAGACCACAAATAAATTATTTCTTATCAAACTGAACTGGCCACAAAAGTTTTTGTCTACCAAACTGCATCGTTTTCTATCTGCAATTTTCTTTTTATATATATACGAGTATTTTTTTATTTTATTTTTTCTATTCGATAATTTGTAGAAGACTGTCGTCGTGTCGCCCTGCCGTAAATTGTCTTTGGCAGCCAAACAGACTTGGCTGGACCTTTTTGGAATCGAATCGAGTCGGAATCGAGTCGAGTCAGTGTCGGTTGGGGGTCAGTACTGAGGATGCCAAAACTTTAGTCCAAGACACGCTGGGCACGACAGCCAAATCAACAAGCAATTGTTGCTGGTAAAACACGTTGCTGACCCCAAACCGAATCCTCCCATCTTTTCTTTTACAGTTGCGATAAAGATTTCAACAGAGAAGCCACGGTAAAACTTTTTAATTTTATAAAAACAAACGACAAGCGTTTGAACCTCGACATAGACCAGAGGTCATGACAGTCCAAAATAGTAGACAAGCCAAAAAATACTCGTTCAATAAAAGACAATAGAGCCTTTAATGAATGGGCCAGAAAAGAGAAACTTTCGTAGTTATCGAAGAAATATTACCAAGAAATCAAGAATGGAAATGCAAGCAAGTTTTACATATATTCGTGTATTTCCTTTTTTCTGTGAATAATCTGTTATTTAAAATACATAAAAATCAAAATTTGGACAACTTTGAACTTGTAGAATAAACTAAGTCACTAATGTTTAATTTAGAAGTAAGCTGTTGGAAGAAACTTAAAGAAAAAATTGAAAAACCATTAAATCTAAACATACAAATCTAAACCTAAATATTAGTCTTTTTCACTTGCAGTTCCTACACGGTACACATACAAACAGACGCCACTGTGACAGTCAAGTGCAGTGAGTTCTTTGAAAATGAAAACTGTTATATTTGTTAAATAATCGAAAGGGCTTTCAATATCCCTTATGTGACAACCGAAATTAAAAGCTCAAAGCTTTGAGCAATACTCTCATTGATAAACGAAAGCTTTGCTTTACCGCCTGTGCTTTTAAGCATTTCCCATTTTAAAAGCTTTGCATTTTTTCATTCCCTCTATTAGGGAACAATTTATCCTGCACACAGAAAAAAGCTTTCACATTTTGTTGGATACTTTCAAATGAAATTACTGCAAATTGTGGCAAGAACTTAAAACTGGTAAAACTCAAAAGCAATATATGCTGAGTCGAGTCTTAGCGCTAATTGAAATTCGTTATTTATCAAGTTGCGAGTTGTTATCGATGCCTCTGCCTGTTGAGGTGGCAGTTGCAATTGTCGGATACTCGCTTATGCAGCACATTTCTCAGAGGTCCCCCACCTATGCAGCGTATCCAATCTTCCTTGCAGTCCCGCCCTCTGCTGAAAACGTTTCATTTATTTGCAGCTTGATTTTTGTTTTGCAAGGATGGATGGAAAAGGGCTGAGGGGTGTGGCGGTGAGATGAGGGACAGGCGACAGGGATCCTGTTTTGGTTGGACTGCCATTTTCTCTTAGCAAGCGACGCGCTCAGAAACAAAACAAAAACTAATGAAATTCGAAATTGTAACGAGGAAAGTGGTGTCAGAGGAGTGTAGGGAATGATAGGGAGGGGTATGGCTAAGGGTAAAGTATGGTTGAACGTTTAGAAATATCATCTAAATATGTAAGCGAGCGATGGGCAAAACACGTCGCAGGAGGTCGCATCTTCAAATGCAACCTTGTATTTGGAAAAAATCAAACAACGATCGATACATTTAATTTGTGTGCCCATTAAAAATGTATAAAAGCGATTTAATTGTTGCAAATGTGAAAGGAAGGAAGCTACAACAATAAACAGTAGAAAAATTTTGAATGAAAATCAATAGTTAACTCGATTTAAGAGATGCTTGCCTATTTGCATATGGTAATTGATTGAGTTTCTTAAACCAAATCAGATGACTGAAACAATAATTGTCGTTATTGAATGAGAATCGCATAGAAAACAAAGCCACACAATGGGCTTCATCACAATATGATTTAAGCTTCAAAAATTAGCAATCATATCGTACAAATTTTATGCTTCAGCTGTAATGCAATAATATGCTGTGAAAATGGAAATAGCATTTAAATACAACATTCAAAAAATGAAAAATCATTGAAGCTTCTATTATTGTTGTATCTGACATTGTATGTGTGTGTGTGTATGTATGTGTGTTGTTACGTGTGCCAAATGTCAACCTTTGTCAGTTGATTTGATTGTGAAATGCTAATCTTGTTAGGGCGACTGTGTCGTTCGCGTGGTTTAATCAATGAACAATCACAAATATACACAACGGAAACTTGCCTAGATGACTGCAAAATTCCATTTCCGTCTCCTAGATATGACATGTGTGTGTCTGTGTGAAAGAAACAACAATTCAAAATGTACATTGTACAATGCAGTGTAATATTTGTATAAAAGGGCAAAACTAGAATCAAGTTATGAAAAGATTTCGTATAGATGGAATTAACTGTATACACATACTCTTTATAGTACTTGTATATTCTTTATTCAACCACTTTTATGGTGTAAATACACACACACACGCAGGCACTAGCATGTATAGTATATGCATAATATGTAGCATACTTACGAGGGCAGCAGCCTCACCAGCTAATGGCAAAGCGACAGGCAGCCTCATCATTTGCTCGTTTTATATTTCAAGCTTACCCAGGTCCTGTTCCATCGTCCCAGACCCGAACCCGGACCCAATTGATAACTGTACACAGGAAAAAAAGAATCATTTCAAGATCCAAGTCAAAAGTTCTTCATTTAACATGTATTTTTTAAGTTATCTTTCAGAATATTAATTTTGAATTAAAACAATACGCACATAAAAATATAATACACAATAATAAAATTCTCTTAAATAGTACATTTAATTTCACTGAAAAAAATGCGTTTCGAGCCCCAATAATCAAAATATTTGCGGAGAAGAAATTGAAAAGTAGTACTTGAATCAAAAAATTTCGAGTTTACCGAACACTTGACACCGTTTGGAATTGATTTTGTCCGGTAACGCTGGACTATTTTTTTCTGTGTAGCTGTAGCTGGTTTTATTGTACTACCAACACCCCTTTTTGGCATACTAAGCAGCAACCGTATCATCATTAACACTCCAGCAATAGCAACAGCAGCAGCAACTACACACCTTTGTTGCTGTTCTCGATGCTGTGGCTGTTGTTGTTGTTGTTGCTGTTGTTGCTGTTGTTGCTGTTGTTGGTGTGTGCGCGGTATAAATTAATAAAAATTTCATGTGCCAAATAATTACAATTAACATGAGTTCTTAATTAAGAGCTGCTGCTGTCGTTGCTGCTGTTGTTGTGGTTGTTGTTGTTGTTGTTGTTGTTTCTGTCGTCCTTGTTGCTGTTAATAGGCTCGTTCATTTGCCATCGCCTGGCTCGTTGTCCTGGTTCACCTTTAATGCAATACAACACACTCGGCTGCGCTCGGTGCGGTTCGTTAAGTTCCCTCGGCAGCTGACCCCACTTCTGCCACACCCTCCCCCCTCCCTAATCCACCTACAGCACCCCTACATGCCTCCTCCCCCCTTTCCACTCCCACAAGTGTTGCCAACTGGTTTGTTACTGCTGCCTGCTTAATTTTCTGCCTGCCAGCTATTTGCCTCTTCCTCTGATCTCTCTCTCAATTTTGCTTGCCATATTTTTTTACTTTTATTTTTGCAATTGAAGTGTCGATATTTTATGTGTTGTTCGCTTAATTAAAAATGCCAAAGGTTAACGCATGCCTCTTCTCTCTCTCTCGCTCTCTCTCTCTCTCTCTCTCTCTTTCTCTCCCTGTCTGTCTTTTCGCATCTCATTTCCCTCTCCCCACTTCTTGCTTAACGTTTATTAACTTTGTTTATGTATTTTGAGCACATAACTTTGCAGCATCGCTTTTGTTTCTGTGGCTTTCAGTTAGCATTTCATAAATGTGTGTATTTGTTGTGTGTGTGTGTGTGCGTGTGTGTATGTGTGGTTGTGTTTCTGTTGCACTTTTAAGCCGCTTAGGGAGAAAGTTTAATCAAAACCAAAAGAGTCGAGAGCGTTCAACACAGTGGAAATATCAACAGATTTATGTTACATTTTAGATATGAAATACTAAACTAGAATTTTAATTTGGCAACGCCCCACAGTGCTGCTCAATTGTTTATGCACAGCGGACCCTCCAAAATGATGTTTGCTGAAATTTATGAAACTTTGACACTGGTTTATTAATGCAAGTGCCAACTGGCCAACTGGACTGGATTGAGTTATGTATGTAGATTGTGCGTTTTGCATACGAAACTATTTTTGGGCTCCCTTCCAATCGTGGTCGTGGTTGTTGTCGTTGACTCGTTGTCCTTGTCTCGTTGACTGGGAAGGGTTCAAAGATTAGCTGCCAGCAGCCAGAATGGGCCAGAAATGAGTTCTGTTAACTGACACAGTTCGTTTTGAGCTGTGTAATGAAACCGGAAGTGACTGTCGTTCATCAGTTTTATTAAAAGCGAAGACAGAGGCACACTCCGAATACCCTGTAATTGTAAATTTGTCTATAGAGAGAAGACGAAAAAGAAAAAAATTAATTTTGGAATTAAAATTTAAAATTCTTGATTGTATTTTAAGTATGTATTTGTGAATTAACACAATATGCGTATAAAAATGCTGCCTATCATGAGAGCCTAGATTTGATTTCACTAGAAAATTCTTACAGAGTCCTGATAATCAAAGTATTTTGCGAAAAGAGATTTTAAAGAACTTACTTTAATTCGTAATCAATTTTTGTCACCGTTTAGTTATATAGTTTTATATACGGGGTATTTAAAGGGTAACTGGATTCTGTGTGCGTGTGACGTAGACATAAAACTGTCCTAGCTCGGACGCTGATGATGATAAAAGATCAGACAACATCCACACCTAAAGGTGAAAGACAGGCCAGCCAGTGTAAGGAGATATTTAGCAAAAAGGTGAACTGAAGTGAACACAACGCCAGAATGGGGTCATGACAGCAGCTGGGCGAGAAGCCAAGCCAGAAGTGGAAACAGAAACAGAAGCTGAACATAAATGGAAAATAAAAAAGGTAAAAGTAAAGGCGCTGTGGGATAGAACTGAGTGCGATATGAAATGAACTAAACTGAACTAAACTAAACTAAACTGAACTAAAGCCCAGCTCGACTCGGCAGCCTAGCGACTGTACGACTGACTGTCTGACATAAATATGTAAACAAATGTCAAAATGACAAGCACAAACACACAGACACACACACACACACATACATGCACATAAACACTCTCATGCTCAATGGGAATGGAAGGGAGTAGTAGCATGTGAAGTGGGAATTGACTCTGTGAACTTGCGAGTGTGTATGTGACGGTGTGTATATGTGTGTGTGTTTATGTGTATATGTATATTTGTTATTGTTGTTCACGTGGCGACGTTAACATTCGGCACTGCACAAAATGAAAAATGCATGACAAACGGCTCCAAATACGAGCAAACCAGAAAAAAAAAGAGAGCTCAAGCTAAAACGTGAATAAAAACGCGCAAATATTTTACGAACACACACACACACACACGACGACGACATCTAACAGATGCGGGTGTGGAGGTGTCAGGGGTGCTGTGGGTGGAGTGGTGAGGGATGGGGAGAGTTGTGGGGTTGCCATGTTGTTCTGAATACAGGAACATGGTTAGCATCAGCATCAGACTGTTGTCGGTGTTGGCCCTGGCTGCTACCTCCATTCTGGCAACAAGGTGAGGCTGTGGCTGTGGCTTTAATGACGTCATGCGGGTAACTCAAAAAACACTAACCGTTCAACTGAACCCACTTTGAAGCCAAGAGAGAAAACAAAGACAGAGAGAGAGAGAGTTAGATTCAGAGAGTCGCCATCGCTTAGCTCTCAATGTCTCCCATGTCTCCATCAGCAGCTTTCTCTCTCTCTCTCTCTCTCTCTCTCTCTGTTTTATGCTTCAATACGAGTATTTAAGCTGTGCTGAGAGACACTTAGAGAGTCCCTCATTTTGTTGCTTTTTCACACTTTGATGCTGGAAACTGCACAACAATGCGTATGCTTAATATTTTCAAGTGTCTGTCTATTTGCATGCATATCTAACATGTATTTATTTACACAATTTAGTGTGTACTAGAAATATATGTAAATAATAATTTACTTTAGTGAAATACTACATATTAATAGTAAAATTTCTTAACCAATTTTACCATTTTGAACTTATAAGCTTATCTTAATTTGAAAGTATTTTAGAATCTAAAATGGGATTATTTAATTTTATTTTTATTAAATATTTGTTTGTCTAGTGTTTGAGTTGTTTGAGTTCAAGAACATAAATAAAACATTTTAAAATTTAAATAGACACGAATTCTTTTGATGATAAAAGGTTTTGTAATTTATAAAATAAATTAATATAAAAAATGCCTTTAGTAAATTAATAATTAAATGTGCTTTAAATGTAAAATGTAAAAAATGTAAAACTTTTACTAAAAACATATTTAATCACTAAATATATATTTTTAAAAAAAGAAAGCAGAAAAGAAACCACAACAAATTATATTGGTATTGTCAGACATATGTTTAAAATAAGATATTTTTCAGTGTGGGACAGGTACTTAATATAATGGATAATCATCAAGCAAATTAGGCTAATTGAACTGCGGCTAAGCCAATCTCAAATCAAAAGCTCAAAGATGCAAAGACTTTAATGAATATTTTGGCTGATTGACTGACTGACAGCCCAGCATGTTAGCTGTTACCTGTTACCTTTTTATCGGGCTCCTGTTTCCTCCCTGTTTGTGTCCTGCTCGTGTTGCCAATTAATTAAGCCAAATGATTAGGCAAATGTGAATGCATTTCGTGATTAGCTCTTCAACCACAAATTCCACTGTGTATTTATGTTACAAAAGCCGTAAACGCGACGGATACGCTTTGACAAAAAAATCCATTATGCTAATTTCAACAAGGTGTATGCGGTTCTTGGTGTTGTTTCGGTTGTTATTGTAGTTGTTGTTATTGTGGGACAACGGCTTCAAAGATTGCTAAAGCACACAAAAAAAGGGGGGCTTCTTCTTATATACCTTGGCAGGTATAAATTTGTATACATGTATCAGTGTGTATATGTATATAGTATTAAACTTAAGCTGAAGACAAGACAACAACAAATAAATGTAAAAATGAAAGAAAAGGTCACGCACTGAGTGCTAAGCAGCATGTAAAGTATGACATATGCATGACCTGTAGTTACCCTGTAACCAAGTTTTCACATAAAAAAAAAATAAATACAGATTATACAATACAATATTATGATATTTAATGGTATCTACAAGTTACAGGGTATACACATACAACAAACAAATCAACACGCTGGCAACAACAAGTGGACGTACGCACTTCGTCCTGCCCCAACTAAACGCACACTCAACACACAGCACACATACACACACACAGGCATTTATTTAACCTGAGATTAATCGCACAACATACACAATTTTAGTAGACGGTATGAGTTGGTGAGGGGTATATTGGTTGTGAGTTTTGCCATACATATTTTGTTGCAACAAAAATTAAATTGAGTGCGTGGCTTTGGTAGGAAAACTGTGTTTTGGTCATAAGGTGTAACCCAAGTGTGCACACACGCACACACACACATATACCTACATACATACACGAAAAGAATACGAAATCTACAATACAAACATGAAGCGTAAGATTTGGCATGCAGATGGCTTTATGGTCCGCCTGGAAAGTCCGACGGAGAGATAAACTAAGAGCTGAGTGACAAAGACACTAAGGGGTGAAAAGAGAGTAATACAGAGAGAGAGAGAGAGAGAGAGAGAGAGAGAGCGTAAGCTAACTGGGCAGCATCCAAGCACAGTTGGCAAAACTCTCTCTGAATTTTACTGAAAATTCCCGGGCAAACGCTTGCGCTGTAGAGCTCTTATTGTTGTTGTTGTTGTTGCTGCTTTTGCCGTTGTTGTTGTTGTTGTTGTTGCTCAAACAATAATAAGTGTTGCCATTCTTTGGGCTACCGCTTTACCTGGAAGTGGGCATTTGCCGCTGCGCCTGCCATGTGTCCAAAAATCATGCAGCCCAGCCAAATTATGTATACGCCCCCATGCACACACATAGATCTGCACACACAGAGGGCCAGCTTTGCCCCGCCGAGTGAAAACTTATTTTCGTTGACAGTGCTAGCCAATTTGGGCGCTTACTGGCAACAACTAGAAAGAAGACCGCGCCTTCAAGCTCAAACCAAAAATAAAAATAAAAAAACAACATTTTTTTTTGCTGCTTTAAAAATTCAAAATGGCAGAACTAGCGAAAAGTTTAACGCCATTTGCACAGTACAAGTAACAGTGTGTTAGTATGTGTGTGTGTGTGTGTGTTGGGTCACACTAATAATTTAGTAACAGGCAAAAGAACGTCGCCAGAGCCAAAGCCAAAGCAAACAGAAAGCGATGCCAACGAAACATGAGAAAAGTGAAAGAAACATTTGCACTTCCTGCTCTTTTGAATAGCTGCTGTTGCTGTTGCTGTTGCTGCTGCTGACTTTAACCTCCTCATCTTTATATCCTTGTTACTTGCTGATGTTGATGTTGTTGTTGTTGTTGTTGTTGCTTGCTGTGTTTATGTCTCGCATTTTTTGCTCGTTGAGCGGGTCATCGGGTAGCACCAACACCAAAGCAAAATGTGTCAACCGAAATAAATTATTTTCTGTTTCTATTTTTTATTTTTCTTTTTTTTTTGCCAGCTTCTTTGTTTGTTTTTCTCTCCGTTTCTCTCTGCCTCAGCTGTCGTTTTCTTCGTTTTCGCTTCATTGACAAGGCGAAAAAAAGTTGGTTGCTGTCGCCTATATTTTCTGCTTGCTTCCTTTTTCATTTCATTATTTTTTTTTATTTTCACTCGCCAACTTGCATCGTACATGCACATTTGTCCACATGCCACGCCCACCCATCAGAGCAGCTTGATGGTCATGCTGAAGATGATCATGATCATGATGATAATGATGTTTTTATTGTTGTTGCCTCTGTTGTTATTGGGCCACAGCAGGGAGTGGCAATGGGTGTGTGACACATTAAAACACAACGGCACACACTCCTCGTAAAGGTAGGTTTAGATACAAAACTATTCCCTCTACCCTCCCCTCCCCTTCTACTATACACTTTACTCACTCTCACACAAGTGACACATTTACTGATTGCGCTGAACACTGTAAACATACTTCGCAGTGCGATCAGATTAATTGGAACAAATAAAAACATTGCAGTTGCATTGACAACGCAGCTCACATTTTGAAGCAAAACTTGTTGTTACAAAAATATTCAATGTTTAACACTTATTTATTTCAATATATTTTAAAATTAATAAATACCATATATATATATATATTTATTTTTTTATTTATCACTGCGGACGGCAGTCACGCTAGAGAGAGCAGCAGCACGAAGGTGCGAAGGCGACTATGCACATATGCACAGGAAGAATGGAAAATTTGCTATGACTGTCCGATCAGGTCGAGTTATATACCGATCGAAAGGTATCAATTAAACTTACAAATGTGCATACTGAGACTTTTGAAAACTCACCTGGTTCGTGAGATACACAGGTGTTAGTGGAAGAGGGAAAAATTTAAGTTGTTGGAGCAACTGTGAGCCATTGGAGCCTTTTGAAATTTATTTTTAATTTTTTACTGTTTTTATCAAAAATACGCGTCGAGAATTGACACCTCGATCATCAAAATCCGACCACTGGTTAAAAAGATAATTAATTTTGAAATTTTTGGTGCCCTTCTCAAAACGAGATGAAAAGTCAGAATCTGTCTGTTTGTTTGTTTGTTTGTTTGGATCCGTAAAATCGTTGATTTAGCTTATAAGTTTGAATGAGGACTTGTTCCCGATCAAAAATCTAGAAACGTTTGTTTCTACGACTTTTTCAGAAAAAAACGCTAGTTTAGCGGGAAATCGCTAAAAAAAACCGCTAAAATTAAAACCCCTTTAGCATCCAAACTATAGAAGCTACAGATCGTGGTTTTTTTTTTTTTTTTTTTTTTTTTTTTTTTTTTTTTTTTTTTTTCAAAAAAAAAAAAAAAAAAAAAAAAAAAAAAAAAAAAAAAAAAAAAAAAAAAAAAAAAAAAAAAAAAAAAAAAAAATATCGTTGGGAAGAGTATTTTGAAGGGCTTTTAAGCATAACTGTAAAAGCTTTTTTGCTAAAGAACACTGGTAAAAAGCTACAGGTGAAATAAGGTTTTTTTTTACACTTTTTTTCGATTTAGGAAAAATCTGTGTTTTAAATCACTTTTTAATATATTATATGTTGTAGACAATTCAATTCCGCGTTTTTTGACATATAAAACATATCTCTCAAAATTCGTTTGGGCAAGATATTACCCATCAACTGAATATACCTTTTGCCTTTACACTTCTGCATGTA
>JAWNPO010000281.1:0-11651 GCA_035047525.1 Drosophila quinaria | reverse complement strand
TGCAAATTCAATAAATATCAGTAAAATATTATCTTATAAAAAACCTCTTTACGAGGTAAAAGTCTAGTGACGAAAACAGTTATATGCCCCAAAATTTCTGATATCCAATTTTGTGACGAATAATATTAAGTTTGACATAAAAATTATTTTAAAAAAAATTTTGGCACTCGGCACATTGCGCCAAAATGTCTCAATTCTTCATACCAAATAAAACTCAACGTTTTGCGCAGTGCCGAATGCAAAAATTTTTTTTAAAATAATTTTTATGTCAAACTTAATATTATTCGTCACAAAATTGGATATCAGAAATTTTGGGGCATATAACTGTTTTCGTCACTAGACTTTTACCTCGTAAAGAGGTTTTTTTATAAGATATCAGAAATTTTTGAATAAGATATCAGAAATTTTGAAATTTCATTCTATCAACTTTGTTTATTTTTTGTACAAGCTAAAACAAACTGTCTGCCAACACTGGTTCCCTTAAAACACACATGCCAAGCGCAAAAGCTAGTAGCACTCTCAAACTCTGGCTGCTATGTCCTATTTCAATTCAAAGTAAAACGTATATATTCAGTTAATAGGTTATATCTTCCAAACCAATCAACATAAATTTATGAATGATATATCGAAATTTTACAAGCTCAAACATATTGCAAATTAAAAAAAATCGTAGGCAGCGTTTTCTCAAAAACCGCCAAAATCTGGGACAAAATATCTTATTTCACCTGTTGATTTTTACCTATGAACTTTAGAAAAAAAGTTTGAAGGTTTGCCTAAAAGCCCTTCAAAATACCTTTCCAACGATACATAGATCACGTCTGTAGCTCATATCGTTTGGATGCTATAGGGGTTTTAATCTTAGCGGTTTTTAGCGATTTCCCGCTAAACTAGCTTTTTTTCGAAAAAGTCGTAGAACAAACGTTTCAAGATTTTTGATCGGGAACAAGTTCTCATTCAAACTTTTAAGCTAAATTTACGATTTGATCCAAACAAACAGACAAACAAACAGACTGACTTTTCATCTCGTTTTGAGAAGGGCACCAAAAATTTCAAAATTAATTTTCTTTCGAACCAGTTGTCCGATTTCGATGATCGAGGTGTCATTCGACGCGTATTTTTAATGAAAATTGTAAAAAATTCAAAGAAAATTCGAAAAGGCTCCAACGGCCCCATTAGCTCCAATAATTTAAATTTTTCCCCTCCCACTTACACCTTTTTATCTCACGATCCAGGTGAGTTTCTAAAAGTCTTAGTATGCAAATTTGTAAGTTAAGTTAATATCTTTCGATCAGTATATAACTCGACCTGATCGGACAGTCATAGCAAATTTTCCATTCTTCCTGTGTATATATGCTAGTCGCCTTCGCACCCTTCGTGCTGCTTTCGTCACTAGCGCGGACTGTCGTCCGCAGTGATAACACCATTTTCAGATTTTTATATAAAAATAAGTAAAAGTGTATATTGTATGTATGTATGTACGTAACAGGGAGAAGGAAGCATCTCCGACCCTTAAAGTATATATATTCTTGATCGGGATCAACAGCCAAGTCGATATAGCCATGTCCGTCTGTCCGCCCGTGTGTGCGCCTAGATCTCAGAGACTATAAGAGCTAGAGCAACCCAATTTTGCACACAGACTTCTATAAGCCCCACGCTGGTCACGTTTGTTTCAAATTTTTGCCACGCCCCTTCCTGTCGAGAAAAGTCAAAATATTGCGTTTTTTTTAGAAATGAACGTTATCTATTATTTAAAGCAGCGGTGAGCATGAAATCTGAACTCGTTAGCAGCCGCTGGCTCCCGGAGCCATTGCGTGCCCACCACTGATTTAAAGCTATCAGCATGCCACAAGCATGCAATCAAAATATTTTAAATTGATTTAAATAAGTAACGGGTATTTTAAAGTCGGGAGTTCGACTTTATCCTTTCCCGCTTGTTTATTCCCAGCCTTAAGAGTAATATTGAGAGGAATAGAAATTTCTTATCTTCTGATTTATGGTCAATGCTAATGATTTTTCTACATTAATTAAAGAGTCTATTGATTTTAGTTATAAAACAATGCTGCAAAAATTAAGTCAAAATTCAGACCAATTTCAAACTTTCATAAGCGGAATGACATCTTAATCATAGTTATACCTTTTAATTATTTTTTTGGTTTGACTAAATACGTACATAGTTAGGTTCATAAACTAAACAAAGAATTTATTGCTAAACAATATTTAAACCTTTTTGAAATACTTACCCCTAAGTTAACATTTCGAAGTTTAATTCGCTGGCTTTGAACGCAAGTAAATCAGGTCAATTGACCAGTTGGCCAGTTGGTAACTTGGTAAGTTGACCAGGTTATAAGTTGAGCAGCTGAGTGACAGTTTTGGGTTTTTTTGGGTTCAGTTGGGGCAGTTAGTGGCAAGTTTAATTAGATCTGCATACGGAATGTGGCACGGAGTTGGCATTAATGCCGCGATGCTTGTGCGTGCCACAAGTGTGTGGCAGCTGGCGCTGCTTGCCACATGGATGTCTCTCGGAGTGTCCCAACTAACGACTCCAACGGCCGTGGATCTCTACCAGGACGAACTGAAGCAGTTGTTGCAACAGCTGACGTGGCAGGCGCAGGTGGCACGTTGCCTGGCGATCGTCACCGATGATCTGCACGCCCCGATCTACGATGGGGCATACTTCGCGGCCGTGTCGCAACATCCGCGAGCCTACTTCATGGTGCGAGTCAACGACAGCGAGGATCTCAGCAAACCGCCCTCGCGAATGTTGCACGTGCTGCACGGCATCAAGTCGAGTGGCTGTGATCTGCATGTGATCACCCTGCTGAATGGCCTGCAGGTGCAGCAGCTGATCAGATTCGTGTACGACAACCGTGCGTTTCACGTGCAACACAAGTTTGTGCTGTTGCACGACGTCAGACTGTACGATCACGAGATGTTGCACGTGTGGAGCGTCTTTGTCAGCGCCTTGTTCCTTCGGCGACAGGATCAGGATCAGGATCAGCACAACGGGTGAGATCTGAGATCGCAACAACGCACTATGGTAAAAAAGTCCGATATTTTGGCATAAACTCAAATTGTATTTTGTTCAGTATCTTAAAAATTTTTTTATTTTCAAAATCTAAAAAGTCCAAAGCAACCAAAAATAATTTTTATAAATTTTTCGGGACTACCCTTAGTGTTTTTACGCGCTCAAAGTCAGCTGATTGAGCGTTGCCACATGAACTGAAAAAGCGCGGGAAAAATAATTGCAACTTTGAGAGCCAATTGTGTTTTTTTCGGAAGCATATTACAAATTGCTAAATATGGATAAAGTTGATGAAGGTATTTAAAAAACGATAGTAGTAGTGATTTTTAGTAATTGTGTTTTATTGTGCAACTGTCCAATGTGTTGTTTATGTGTATTTTTAGCTAAAAACTAACAAATGTGTTCCTGTTCCGTTAAGCTTTACATTAGTACATCACAAAACAGTACGAGAGTTTTGAGTAAAGGTTATTAACTAAACCATCCAGAATCAGATGTTATTAATCCCGTTTGTTCGATTTTGTTCCTTTTCGTGAAAAATGACATGTTGTAGGTGTGAATTTTGGCTGAAAATTCGGATTTTTCTTAGATTCACATGGGGAGCGAGGTGAAAACGTTGTCAAATTAAAAAACAAACAAAATTGTAAATTCTACTTTAGTCTAATTAGCAAGCATTCAAAGTTTAAAATAAATTGCTTTATATTTAAGTTAAACAAATTTTTTTTTAGTTTTTTTCTTAGTCGGGGAGAAAGGGAGGATGAAGACAAGGTCCAATTGAATAACAACTAAATTTATATATTTTTGAATAATACAAGTAAGCTTCGTGTTAAATTTCAAGCCTCTAGCTATATATTTAGATATTTTATCAATTTGATTTCACCTTTTCGTATAGTTGTATGGGGAGGGGGAGGTGAAGGCGTGGTCCAAGTAAAAAAAAAAAAAAATCCAAAATTCTAAATTAGTTTAACTAAAGTACATGCAAAATTTCAAGTGTCTATCTTTATATTTAGAGTTTATGCCAAAATATCGAGTTTTTTTACCATAGTGCAACGTGTCAAATAATAATCCCGAAATACCCTGTAGTTTCAGCATCTCGACCATTGCCTATCCGGGCATTCTGAGCGGCGTCCTCGTGTTGCAACAACTGGGCAGCTGGAGGCCGGGCAAACGCCTCAACAGACGGCTTCTCTTCAGGGATAAAACTAGAAATCTAAACGGTTAGTTGCAGATTGAAGAAGTTACTTGCTGAACTTTATCATACCCTGTTCATTTGCCCACTGTCAGGTGCCCCTCTAGCCGTGGCCATTGCCGAGCACGTGCCGATGGTGCATCTTAACCGATCCACGAATACCCTCGAGGGCGTCGAGGTCATGATTATGGAGGCCCTGGCCAAGACACTGCACTTCCAGCCCCTCTACTACAGTCGCAACGAGAGCGATGTGGTTCCCTGGGATCAGTTGCTGGAGGAGAACGAGACGCGACTGGAGACGGGACTGATTGGCGAGGTGGTAAGCTCAATAGGCAGACTTATCATTAAACTAATTCTATTGTTGTCTATTATATGACTTAATTCCAGGGACTGTATTTAATGATTTGTTGTTTGTTTTTTTTGTAATCAAAAAATCATTCACTTGTTATAATTTTAGGACGCCGAGAAAAATACCAATATTCTTCTCTATGGCTCATTTAAAACACCATTAAAAATGTTTCAAGTTTTATTGATTTGCTCACAAAATAATGATTATTTTTAAGTTTTACTTTATTTTCCGCTCAAAATAAAACTCAAATTGTAATTTCGACAAGGCTTGATTTGATGCTCAACACAAGAAATTTAATTTTTTAAATGGATTATTCAGGGGTGCTACAGAAATCGCTTTCGCTTGAACTTCACTTAAATTTCATACAAATTCAAGTGAAATTCAAGCGAAAGCGATTTCTGTGGCACCCCCGACTATAATGGTTTGTCTTGGCTTATTGACTAGAAATGTGTTTCATTCTTGCCTTTAAAAAAGTCGAAACTACATCTTGAGTTTTATTTCGAGCGAAAAATAAAACACATGAAATAATGATTATTGGTTGAGAAATAAAGTATCTCTTAAAATTCACCATTATTTTGTGAACAAATCTATAAAACTTGAATATAATTATTATTTCACAATTTTTTTAATTCACTTATAATGATTACAGTCCCTGCTTAATTCCATTAAAATTGAATGAATATAGCAATAGTTATAGTTGTTTTAAGTTTATAAATAATGCAATCGCCTAAAAGTATGCAATAGTTTTGACTCTGTTGGATGGATGGAAATTTTTTTGATAAAATGGTTTATAAAATACTAGGGGGCTCCGCCCCCTGCTCGCTTCGCTCGCAAAATTGAAAAGAATTTCTTTTGTTGTCCGGTTTAACAAATTAAAACTGCTCGCTTCGCTCGCCAACCCCCAGCTCGCTGCGCTCGCAAAATTAAGAAGAACATCTTTAGTAGTCCGTTTTAACAAATTTATATAATACTAGGGGGCTCCGCCCCCTGCTCGCTTCGCTCGCTAACCCCCGCTCGCTTCGCTCGCAAAATTAAAAAGACCATCTTTAGTAGACCGTTTTAACAAATTTATATAATATAGCATTTTTTGACGAAAAACGCAAATATTTAACTTTAGTGTTTTAATGTTTTTCTTCGGTAATTGGACTTAGGTTAAAGACAGATTTATCGATTCAGCTGGAAAAATCCAGATTTAGCGGGAAAAGGCTAAATTTGGCGGGAAAAAGCTAAATTTGGGGAAAATGTCAAAATTTAGCAAGAACAGCTAACCTGTGAGTTTTGTTAGGATATCTCATACAACAACAGAGTTTTTAGTTCTTAAAGTTAATTTACATCCGATTGTTCCTATGGCAGCTATATGATATAGTCATCCGACTTTTACCAAATTTGGTCAGAATCTAAGAGACAGTCTCAAACATATAATCTGGGAGTTTGGTTGAGATATCTTAAGAAATAAAAAAGTTTTTCATACTAAAGGTTATTTTGCATCCGATTGTTCCTACGGCAGCTATATGATATAGTAACCCGACTTTGACCAAATTTTGCCAGAATGTTAGAGACAGCCCCAAACATATAATCTGTGAGTTTGGTTCAGATATCTTAATAAACAAAAAAGTTTTTCATACTAAAGGTTATTTTGCATCCCATTGTTCCTATGGCAGCTATATGATATAGGCATCCGACTTTGACCAAATTTGGTCAGAATGTAAAGGACAGTCCAAAATAATCTGTGAGTTTGGTTCAGATATCTTAAGAAACAAAAAAGTTTTCCATACTAAAGGTCAATTTGCAACTGATTGTGCATATGGCAGCTATATGATATAGTCATCCGACATTGACCAAATTTGGTCAGAATGTAAAGGACAGTCCCAATCATACAATCTGTGAGTTTGGTTCAGATATCTTAAGAAACAAAAAAGTTTTTCATACTAAGCAATTCTGTGACCTTTGACCTTGATTTTGACCCACTTACAGGTCGAATTTCGCAAAACGCCGTCTTATTGCACGATGAAATTATCTCACCTATGTTGTGTGAAAATTTCAGCTTTGTATCTTTTACCGTTTGGGCTGCACGTTGATTCTCAGTCAGGACAAAGAGTTTTATATATAAATATAGATGATAGATGATTAGCATTATTTATTTGTCGACAGTGTATTTATTTCTTTTACTTCTATGTAATTTAGGCCCATCACAACGCCCGCTTTGGGATTGGAGATCTGCATCTGTTCCAGAGCTACTTGCCGCATGTGGAGCTCAGTCTGCAGCACAGCGTGGAGTGCCTGACCTTCCTGACGCCCGAGTCCTCGTCGGACAACTCCTGGCAGACCTTCGTGCTGCCCTTCAGCGGCGGAATGTGGACGGGCGTGATGCTGTCGCTGTTTGTGGTCGGAACCGTCTTCTATCTCATCAGCTTTCTCAATGCCTTGCTCCTCGACAGCAATCAGGCCTCCAGCTTTTTCCGCTGCCTCCGACGAGGTCGAGGGCGGAGTCGGGAGCCGAGGGATTGGCGTCGTTTGAGTCTTCGTCTGCAGCTGGGTCGCTATCGGGGAGTGGGAGTGGGCGGATCTGGACGAGATCTGTTTGACGACTATGCCAACTGCATTCTGCTCACCTACAGCATGCTGCTCTATGTGGCACTGCCCCGCATGCCCCACCACTGGCCACTGCGCGTCCTCACCGGCTGGTATTGGATCTACTGCATCCTGCTGGTGGCCACCTACAGAGCCAGCTTCACCGCCATTCTGGCCAATCCAGCGGCACGGTAACGCATGCCATCTATCTGCCCCTCTCTCTCTCTCTGTCTCCATTATGCCACTCCTCTTTCAGGGTGACCATAGACACGCTGCAGGAACTGAATCGCGCCCGCATTCCGCCCACAACGGGCGCCATTGAGAATAAGCTCTTCTTTCTGGACGCCAGCGATGAAACCGCTCGCGAAGTGGGCGCCAACATGGAGATTGTGGAGCCCATCGATGACTTGGTGAGTTTCCTTAGATCTCAAACTAGACGATACCCTGTAATACTCGTAGGCAATCACCAAGAAATTAAAACAATAACCAGTAATAAAACATATTAGAAGTTTCTTCTCGACCAAATATTACCCTGTAATATTTGAGAAAGATTGGTTACTCATCTTTATAGATGGCAAAATATAAAAAAGTAATATTTAAAATCCACTTATAAACTTGTCTAATATAAACCTAAGTATTTTATTCATTGTTTGCTGCATTTCAGATTCTTTAAATTAGCGCCATTTATATTTTTTCAAAAGTGACCAACTTTTTTGTTTACTGGAAAATTTGGATCTCCCAAAGCTGTCGAATCTAAATCAATTTTAACAATAATCTACTCTCATTATTCATTATTTGAAATAGGTCATTGTTACGGTTTTATGTACATATATTTTTTTATTGATTTTCTCTAAATTTGATCGGTTGAAGTACTTAAGAAGTTATTGGACGTATCATTATTTTGAGTGTTTTTATATTGTGCGGATAGTTGAAATAAATAGCACTGTAACTATCTGAGGCACGATTATAGTATCTGCCATGCAAAAAGCTGAAAGGGCAAACGAGAACAATAGATTAACAATAATATATAGGTGGTATTTAGGGAAATTCGGAGCTTACGAGTGCACACAGCTATCGTACCACCAACCAGCTTCTCGAAAGGTAGCACAACTGCCCTCAGCCCAGTTATCGTTATCGGAATCCAATGTTGAGAACTTCATATATGCGTGGAGCCTCAGCCTGTCCTCAACATTGCCAGAGAACTCTCCCAAAATGTTGATTCTGTACTTATCCAGTTCACTGGCAATCCCGAATCGATCATATCGGGCGTAGTCAATGCGTCCATCAAATCGCTCCATATGAATGTAGAGCTCGTGATATTGGTTATTCGTCAGTCGATAGATCTTTTCTAAGCCCAGAAAAAAGTCACCGTCGAAGGAACCAAATCCCTCTCGAAACGTGGCCCAATCCCTGTTGAAACTCTCTCCTCCATTCACTCTCTTCTCAATGACTATCCATCCAAGATTATCGCATAGAACATCGAATGAATCTATTCCAGGGACTTTAATTTTATGAGTACCCGAATGATTACTGAAATAAATGCAACTACTCGAAACGAGTTTCGCTTTCATCTGTTTCCAGTTTTCAGCGTCTCTTCTACATGTTTGTAAATCAATCTCCTCAGACTGAAGCTGAGCTGTTCTCAGATTGTCAGTTTCATTTGTGAGTCTCGCAATCAGTTCATCCTTATCAGCAAGATCTCTTTTAAATTGATTACACTGCTCGCTTGATTGCAAATTTGTTGTCAGTTTATCAATAGTTCTCTGCTGGAACTCCATCTGAGTTGTCAATACTTTGATCATTGCTGCATTCGAATCTTGTTGAATCAGTTTTATTCTCAAAGCATTTATTTCTCTATCTTTGAAATTACTTTGATTTATTTCATCTTTTATTTGTCGTATATAATCTAATAATGGCTTGACAATCGTATACGAATACGAGCCACAGTTTTGCTCCAGTGATCGGTCGACTTTACAAGACTGATAAAGAGAAAGTTTATTCACTTTTAGCACTCACTGTGCACATTTTCCATTGAGGATCACTGATTTTGCTTACAATATCTACCTGAGATGACGCTGCTGAAAATGTTTCACATATAGCCAGTATCAGGACTATATTAAATGTAATTATTCTCATTGCGAATTTTCCTACTGTTCACAAGCTTGATGAAAAATAAACTGAATCCAGAATGGGAATTAATTCAGAGCTCAGGTTCAGAGCTCAGGTTAACTGAACCTATTCATGAGAACTGATAAGACTAGAAGTCTGTATAATTAACAGATAAGCTTTTCCTTGAAATATATGTAAAATGTTAAATCTATAACCGCTAAGCAAACAATACATAGAGGCGTCAAACAAGCATTTTTTTGAGCGCAAATGATTTGTATGGCATGCGACCCCAGAGCCTTCGCCAAAAGCCGAACGCTCTTCTCAACAGAACCCAGAGCGAAAGAACGCTACAGAGAGAGAGCGCACAGAAAAATGTTCAGTCATGAAAGCGGCATTTTGTACAGTTTTAATCATAACTTATTATTATTTTTTAATAGTTATTATTATTTTAATTTTATTATTTTTTTAATTTTAATAATAATAATAAAAATAAAATATTGCCACAACAATTTATCAATTCGCTGAAAAATAAATAAAAGTAATGCTTTCATTTAAAACAGGGTAGCGGGTGATCGAGCCCGCATTGCAAAAGCGTTGTTGGTATGTGTACATTCACGCACACAAAGAAGCGTGCGCATGTTCACTTACAGAAACGATAATGAGCGAGAGAGCGACACAGAGCGTGCTCACCGTTCTGGTGCCATGATTGAATAACATAAGGTGGTCTAGCCCAAGGTGAATTAACTATTAAGGTGACGTTGTCACCACAGCTGCTCTCTTTCGGGGTTACAAACATTTGACAGTATGCCTGCAAACGTTGTCGAAAGAGGTTGTGTATCGCATGTTTTTTTTATTGTCTTCTTCTTTTCGAATAAACTCGTAGAAAGAAAAGAATAAACTTATTATTATTGTAATCTGCAATTATTTTAACAGTGTGTATTATTTTGTTGCTCAGTAGATCTAAATATGACTACAACATATTGTATGCTCTGCCGTAAGAGAACTTCGGGAAGTAATGTTTAGTGCGACGTGACGAAATATTGAAGTATCGAAATATTTGATAATATTGTTTTTGTTATGCATTAAAATATTATAAACTATTTTGAATTATCTCGTTTTATTTATTTTAAGCAAGCATTTGCTTTTCTGTCAGCTCTCTCTGAGAGCGAAGAGAGAGAGAGGTGAAAAATTGATTGTAACCTCACCACATCGGACGACGTCACCTGTTACGATCCGACTTGACAATCGCAACCAGATATCGATTTGCCGGCTAGCCATCGGCACTACTCAGGGATGAGTAAGACCTCGATACCTGGCGAGTCGGGTAACAAAGAAATTTATATTTGTATTACCGGAATAAATACTTGGACTGGTTTCTCAACACCTATAACGGACAATCTGCTGGCAAGGATTTGGTGGACAGATGGTATTATCCACCTCTACGACGCCCTCCCTACCTATAGTCGGCTTTCGATATTTGTGCCGACTCCCTAATCCACACTTCACCCAACCTACCACATACCCATCTCACCCTAATAAATAAATTAACAAATCATTTTCATTTTAAACGTTATAAATTTTAATCATTGTTAATGAATGACTCTAACATTTACATTTTTATAAATTACTTGAATTTATTCGATAGTTTTCGTGTTCACTGTTCGATACCTAACAAAACCTAGCTTTCTGGCAACCCTGATTGCAATGTGCGCGAAAAATGTAAATGTTAGAGTCATTCATTAACAATGATTAAAATTTATAACGTTTAAAATGAAAATGATTTGTTAATTTATTTATTAGGGTGAGATGGGTATGTGGTAGGTTGGGTGAAGTGTGGATTAGGGAGTCGGCACAAATATCGAAAGCCGACTATAGGTAGGGAGGGCGTCGTAGAGGTGGATAATACCATCTGTCCACCAAATCCTTGCCAGCAGATTGTCCGTTATAGGTGTTGAGAAACCAGTCCAAGTATTTATTCCGGTAATACAAATATAAATTTCTTTGTTACCCGACTCGCCAGGTATCGAGGTCTTACTCATCCCTGAGTAGTGCCGATGGCTAGCCGGCAAATCGATATCTGGTTGCGATTGTCAAGTCGGATCATAACACACCTTAATAGTAAATTCACCTTGGTCTAGTCGGCTGCAGAATCGTTCGGTTTTTGTCCATTATTTCTTCAGTGCGGTGCAATTCGGTGCTCTCTATCCCTTTCCCTCGCATTGATATCACGATAGTTAATGACTGCTTTTTGCCGACGAGACCACCCTATGTTATTCCATCATGTCCAAGACTGAACATTTTTCTGTGCGCTCTCTCTCTGTAGCGTTCTTTCGCTCTGGGTTCTGTTGAGAAGAGCGTTTGGCTTTTGCCGAAGGCTCTGGGGTCGCATGCCATACAAATCATTTGCTTAGTGC
>JAWNPO010000280.1:0-31835 GCA_035047525.1 Drosophila quinaria | reverse complement strand
AAATAATTAGGGTTTTCAGAAACTCTGATATTTGGGTTATTTTAAAAAGTGATATATTTTGTAATGACAACAAACACACAGAAAAATGATTATTGTGACGAATTTTGTATATATACCCCAGGGCGTATTTGTTGTGATAATCATTTTTCTGTGTGTTTGTTGTCAGTACAAAATATATCACTTTTTAAAATAACACAAATATCAGAGTTTCTGAATACCCTAAATATATAAAGGATCGGATGTTCGTTTCGATTCAAATATTTCTTGCCCCTTAGGTAACAGCAAGCTTGTTTAATAAAACTACTAATTTTTTACCAAAAAAAAAAATAAAAAAAATATTTCTTCTGCCTTTACTACACGTATCTGACAGAGAAGGCGACGAATTTATAGCTTCAATTAGCTTTGTTATGTGAATGTGAAATTTGATTAGCTCGAAATCAGTTGTCAAGTCCCATTTTGTTAGCATTTGCATTTTGGCCAATTTCCATTTAGTTTTCATCATTCCGCGTTGAGTGGCAATCAGTCTAAGGATTTGCTTATGGCATTTGCATGCTTATTTTTATTTCAATTTTATTTTGGCATTTTATTTGTGTGCTTTGCCAGTGAGTTTTTCATTTTAGCTATAACTAAGTAATCGTATTTATAAAATCGTAATCCGTAATCATCTATTTGCATACGCTGTAGCGACGCTTGAAAAATGTATTATATTAACCGGCCGAAAGTAGGCAACAGAATTTTTTTTACGAATATCAACGAATATCGTAACTTTCGCTAACGCCCCTATTGTCCATAATCGGTAGAAAAAGTTGTTAACAAGTGGGAATGGAGTGAGAGAATTTCTATGTTAATTAATTGGAAATGGCGTATGGCCCACTTTCGCTGTTATTAGTTTTCCTGTATGAGAATCAGTCTACTGTCATCCTCTTTTAATTCTGATCGTCAAACGAGGAGGTTGTTTTCTCTGACAAAAATTAACAGTGCGAAAAAAAAAAAAAAACTAAAACCGCGCCAAGTACAAAGTCGAGATAATTTTTCATTCGTCAAGTTTTGAATTAAAAAGAATTTACTTATAATAATACAATATAATAATATATATTCATTGTGTATTTTAAACCACGGAAAAGGCAGCCGCTTGGCCGCTGTAAATTGATTAATAAGTGCCAAACGCTAAGAGCGGTAAGTTGGCCAACATTTTTTTTTTGATCTCCTGTAGAATTTGGGCAAATTTTTAGGACATTTTTTTTTCTGTTTTTGTAATTGCAGAATTGGCACTTAGTGCATTTTATATATTTGAATTGTCAATTCAATTGCTGCCATATTAGCAGCCTGCAATAATTGGGAAGCATTCGCCGAATAAAAAAGCAACAAATCAGCTGGCAGAAATCCTCTCCGAAGACAGTTAATTGCGCTCTCAGTAATCGCAAATTCGCCGCATGCAATTGTGGGATCAAAGGAGAGACAAGAGCGCCGCGGAATTAGTTCTAATTCGCGCCTCTGCAGTAAACGACGGACGGAGAAGCTGCAGATTTTTAAACCGGGATATCTATGGTTATAAGTGACATTTTTTTTTCTTTTTTTCTACTTTTTTTCTGCGTAGGCCATTCTGGCTAAATTAGTGTATTAACATAGTGTAAGTGCAAGAAAAATGAATAGCTAAGTTAAAATAGTGAAGAAGCACCCAAGTAGGGTTAAGTTGAGGCCAACGCCTGCAACGTGGTCGCTTTAGGCAGGAATGCCACTGAAACGCAAAATTGGCGTTAAATTTGTTAAATTTTCAAGTTGTGCTTAATTGATTTTTCTAAGATTTCAAATGCGAATTTTCAATTGTCTGTCCCTCTACATATAATTTTTTTTTCCTCCTTCTTTTCTTTTCCTTTGTGTCTTTTTTTTTTATCCGTTTGGCGACCGCCATATTGGCGACGAGAGCCTATTTTAACCGCACATAAGAAAAAGTGAGCAATTGTTGGTGTGAGAAAAGACATAGCTCAGGCTATGCCGAATACCTTTTTTTTCTCTTTTCATTTTTTTTTCTTGTGCCTCTGTGATTTTATTTTTTTTGGTGTTACAGCAATTACCGCAGTTTTCGTCGCCTCTCATCAATAAAAGCGCTTTTGGAGATGGATGGATGTACGTAAGTGACACTCTTAAATTATTTTATTAAAGTGCATGCAAAGGAAGAAAAACAAAGGCAAACCAAAGAGAAAGAAGAGAATACAAATTTCAATACAACACAAATTAAAAGAGAGTAACCTTGAAAATTTTGTTTCTGGGTCAAATCGTTCGCAGTTTGAGTGCAACTGAATATGATCGCATTACAGTTTTAGAACTTCAAATAGAGAACAGCTGTTGAAATATTTAAATGCTGAACAATTTTTAAACAATTTTTCGCCTAGTTAAGGGAAAAATCATGGCATGTTAGCTATATGGTATTGCCTTTAAATTGTTTCTTTCTTTATTATTTTAAATTATATTATATTTATATTTAATTTTTTTTATTTATAATTTTATGTTAGAACCCCTTTTATATTTAATATTTTAATTTGTCGCGGATTATAGGAATCATGAATCTTTGTCATTTAATAAATAATTCGTACCTTGAATTTTAATATGTTCTAATTCGCTCAACATTGGGAAGCCATGCCTCGTCGTAGTATGGACCTAGGTTAAATCTTTCGGTTGTAAAAGGGATCATCGGCCACTAATTTGGTCTGGCGGCCCAGATGATCATGGTAGGGTGGGCAATAAGCTGTCGTGACAACATCTGCGCAGCATAACAACCTAATCAGCTTGTGTGGCAACATCGAAACAGTGCAATATCTATGTGTGCAATATTTAGTCAATTTTACGCCTTTTTATTTATCTTTCCTATCTGTCCGGTCGATCGTGTGTTTGTGTTTAATCAGCACGCGAATTTTTAATGTAATTATATATATTCAAAGCGAGCAAGTAGCACAGTGGTAAATTCTTCACCCCTCCCAGCCGACGACGATTCAAGCCGGAACAAGCGCGTGCTCCTCTAGTCGCTACACTAACAGCAGCTCGTTGTGCTAGCATATAGCCACGTTATATGTTACAGTTTAATTTAGTATATTATAATTATATTTGGCGCCCAACGTGGGGCAAGAAGCAGCCATTCTGGCTGGCCCCAACAAATAGTCTTCATATTTATCGACAACATCTGATATTAATGCTCCAAACACTGGATCGATTGTTTCGTCATTTCCTTGTCCTGTTAATTGTTTAGAGTTCTATGGAGACAGCTAAAGCTTCAAGTTGCTTTACTTCCTAGACTTATACTAAGCAGTTAATACATGTGCTTTATAAAGATTTTCTGGATGCGTTAAAACTTTAATTGGTTATAACTCCGAAGTCTATAGTTATAAAGTCATTCGAATCCTTGTATGACTGCTCACATGGCAGAGTAGGCGTTGTTTACTGGTTATACGTGGATTTAAGAGCTACGGCCATCCCGTTTACCTTGCTGCGTGACAATCATACCCTACAGTTGCTCGTTGGAATTGTGATACTTTCACATATGAGTTCACTACCTAAGCAACATATGTCCTTTCCCTCTATCGCTTTTCTTTTCTGTTTAATATTTGTAGCTGGAGCCTAGTGAGCTAAATATAAACTGCCATTAGCCGCTCAAATTACCTCCTCCACATTCTTCTATTTTGACTAGTACATATTAGATAAGCTGATACAAACCGTTACAACCATATGAAAACGATCGCATGGCATCCATAAATTTTTATGAAATTTCTTTATTTTAACTAGTTTTTTTTCTGACTCATCTTATTATTAAAAATAAATTCAATTACTCGTTGATGAGAAATGCGTTGCAGCCGAAGCCCTGAAAGATTAACTAATCTGATAGACACTGACACACTTTGCTATCTGTGTTCGAAAAACATTTTAAATAAAGAATTGGAGTTAGTGACGAGTTGTGGTCACACCTTTCACAAACACTGCTTTAATTCAGGCACGGTGCAAAGAAAACGTTGTCCAGTGTGTAAACAGGCTTTAGAAGTTGGGAACCCCTCGCCGGTTCAAAGTCTTTGCACAGAACGTGCTTCAACTTCTAAGCAAAGAGCTCCATCAGTTACTCCATCAGTTTTAACAAGATCGAAATCCAAGCAAATCGAAAGTGCAACCATGCCTGACCCTCCAATTGGTCAGGATAATTTAACTGCTGCCAACTCCTCTACGGGAAACACTGGCCCAATTGAAGGGTTGCAAACAGAAATAGTTGGCACAATTTCAGCTGAAATGGCAAAGCAAACTCTAGCTATGACTGCAGCAATGGCTCAGTTAACAGATAGATTAGCATTAGCTATTAGCTCCGGCTTACAAGCTGGTTCTGCAGCTTCAGCTAGAGAGCGGTCTCCAATCGAAAGGGAACAGTTGCCAACAGGGTCACATGTTGAGCAGCACAATCTGCCACCTTTATTGTCCAGTGCACATTCGCAAACACCTATTTCTCAAACAGGTGGATACGATCAAAGCTCTAGACATACTCCACTACCGTTTGAAGTGCGTCCTGATCGCATTAGTCAGATAATGACAAATTGGAAGTTGCGATTTAACGTTAAGGAATCGATGTCAGTAGATGATTTCATTTATAGAGTCGAAGCGTTAACGCATCAAACCCTGAATGGGAATTTTGAGCTAGTAGCTCGAAATTCTAGCAACTTATTTGAGGGCAAAGCTAGCGAATGGTACTGGAGATACCACAAGAGTGTATCTCAAATTCGATGGCATGATTTGTGTGTTGCGCTGAAAGGGCAATTCAAAGATTCTCGCTCTGATCGCATGATTCGTACGGAAATCGAAGAACGTAAACAACGCTCAAACGAGTCGTTTGATGATTTCTACAGCGTTATAGCATCTTTAGCAGATAAGCTCACACAGCCAATGTCTGAGCAGTCCTTATTGGAGACTCTTCGAGCTAATCTTCTTTCTGAGGTGCAGCAAGAAATTTTATATGAGCCAGCAACCACCATCGCTCAATTGCGACATCTCGTGCGAACACGCGAAATTTTTATTCAGACAGTTCACAAACCTTCGGTGGCCATACTGAAGCCCAAATATCGGAATGTTAGTGCTTTGGGTCAGCAGTCAGACAACGTTTCTGAATCCGAGATTTCGGATAATGAAGAGTTAGATGTAGCTGCCATTGACGCTTCTTGTTGGAATTGCCAGGCGAAGGGCCATCGCTATCAAGAGTGTGTAGCAGAGCGGCGAGTCTTCTGCTTTGGTTGTGGAAAGGCTGACACGTATAAGCCTAACTGTCGCCGTTGTAGCTCAAACTCCACAAAAAACTCAGTAGCGCGTGCACCGCCGAGAAGTGCACGCAAACAGTTTGTCTCGAAGGGGACGAATACAGATTAGAACAAAAATATAAATTTTTACATCAGAAAATACCTGCCATGTCAAACCACCCTGATTTAAACCATTTCACTGATAGTTCCTCGCCCGTCAAAGGTGTAACTCGTTCTCGATTGCGTAGAATCGCCTATAATCATCAAAAGCGGACCGAACGCAAGATGCTGTTAGAGTCAGTCATTGGCAGACTCACGGATTTTCGCCCGTACGCTCAAGTCACCTTGCTAGGTAAAACGGTTGTTGGCTTATTAGATACAGGTGCCTCTGTGTGCTGCATTGGTGGACAGCTTGCTAAAGATCTGATAGAGACAACAACATATAAGCGTTTATCGGCCTCAGTGAAAACTGCAGATGGCAAATCGCAAGGAATTATTGGTCGCCTAACTACTGATGTTGACTATAGAGGCGAAACCAAGAAGATAACTTTTTTTCTAGTCCCATCTCTATCTGGTGATCTTTATCTGGGTATAGACTTTTGGACTGTGTTTCACTTGCTTCCCACTTCTCTTTTAAAAGAGCAGTTTTCTGTGTCAGCTTTGAGTGATCCCTTAAGTAGGCCATTAACGGAACAGCAACAACAATTACTGTCAAATACTATTCGTCAGTTTCCTTCTTTTGCTATAAAAGGCTTAGGACGCACCACATTAATATCTCATTCGATTGATGTGGGTGACGCAAAACCCATTAAGCAGCGTCATTATCCTGTTTCTCCTGCAACAGAGAAATTGATGTATGACGAATTAGATCGTATGCTGGAACTAAAAGTAATCGAGGAATCGAATAGTAGTTGGTCCTCACCAGTAGTACTTGTGCGCAAGCCTGGCAAGGTGCGATTATGCATTGACAGCAGGAAAGTAAACGATGTTACTATAAAAGATGCATATCCTATGCCACTTATTGATGGTATTCTGGCGAGATTACCAAAAGCCGAGTTTATTACAAGTTTAGATCTAAAAGACGCATTTTGGCAAATACCCCTCGATATGAAATCACGTGACAAAACGGCCTTTACTGTTCCTGGTCGACCCCTTTACCAGTTTACAGTGATGCCATTTGGTTTAACCAACTCACCTCATACCATGTCCAGGCTCATGGATAAGATTATTCCCGCCAACTTGCGCAATGAAGTTTTTATTTATCTTGATGACCTCTTGATCGTGTCTGATACTTTTGAACGACATCTTGAAGTTTTAATTATTGTAGCTAACCAATTAAAAATGGCAAATCTCACCATAAATGTAGAAAAAAGTCATTTCTGCCTGAAAGAGGTCAAGTATTTAGGTCACGTAATTGGCAATGGCACAATTAGTACCGATCCGGAGAAAATTATAGCAATAACAGAATTTCCAGTGCCTCGATCAATTAAACAAGTTCGTCGCTTCCTTGGCTTAACGGGATGGTATCATAAGTTCATTCGGAATTACGCTGCACTTGCGGCACCTATAACAGATACCTTAAAACAGAAGCGTATTTTTGTTTGGAGCGAAGAAGCCCAAAAGTCGTTCGAATTGTTAAAGGAGCATATGAGTTCAGCACCAGTTCTACATAGTCCTAACTTTAACATACCTTTTAGCATACACTGTGATGCAAGTAACACTGGAGTAGGAGCTGTGTTGATGCAAAACAATGACGATAAAGATGAAGTGCCGGTGGCTTTTATGTCTCGGAAACTGAATAAATGCCAAAGAAATTATACAGTCACCGAAAAAGAGTGTCTGGCGGCAGTTTTAGCTGTTAAAAAGTTTAGGGCGTATATTGAAGGGCAAGAATTCAGAATTACCGACCATGCGTCCTTAAAATGGCTAATGACCCAGGCTGATCTTAGTTCACGGTTAGCTAGATGGTCCTTAAAGCTGCAAGGATTCCATTTTAAAAATCAGCATCGAAAGGGCAGCCAAAACATTGTTCCAGATGCTCTTTCACGCACACATACAGAAGACTTATCGCCCTTATTTTTGGCCAGTATTGTTGACCTTCAGTCAGAAGAGTTTAAGTCGCCTGAGTATGTTGCTCTTAAAGACAAAATTGTTGATAATGCTTCAAAAACTCCCGATCTACAAGTTTTAGACGGATATATTTATCGCCGAGCGGAACACGCTGCTATGGACAAAGTAGCTGACGATTTGTGCTGGAAACTTTGGATACCACGAGCACTAGTCGAAAAAGCTTTAAAAGAGGCTCATGAAGATCCACTATCGTCACACTGTGGCATAAATAAAACAGTAGAAAAACTTAGACGTTTTTATTATTGGCCCAATTTGGTGTCCGATGTAAAAACATACATTAACAATTGCCATATGTGTAAAGTCTCAAAATTTCCCAATCGCACACTCCGACCTCCTCTAGGTAACACCGGTCAATCTGATAGGTTTTTCCAGAAACTATATGTCGATTTCCTTGGCCCTTATCCACGAAGTCGTTCAGGTCATATAGGCATATTTATCGTGCTTGATCATTTGTCGAAGTTTCCTTTTTTAAAACCAGTCAAAAAATTCACTGCTGACATAGTAACGAGATATCTAGAAGAAGAGCTGTTTCACTGTTTTGGTGTCCCTGAAACCATAGTTTCGGATAATGGTGTTCAGTTCAGATCTGACATTTTTAACTCTCTGCTAAAAAAATATCACATTGTACACACTTATACTGCTTTTTATGCTCCTCAGGCCAACGCATCAGAACGAGTTAACCGATCGGTTATATCTGCAATAAAATCCTATGTTCGAACTGATCAAAAGAATTGGGATGAGCAGCTCAGCAGCATTTGCTGTGCTCTGCGTTCCTCTGTCCATTCAGCTATAAATACGACTCCATATCGCCTCGCTTTTGGCCAGCACATGGTAGTCGATGGAGCCAGCTATAAGTTGTTAAGGAATTTGCAGATGTTGGAAGATCGAACTGTTAGATTCAGCAAAGAAGATTCATTGGACATTATTAGACAGAAGGCAAAAGAGACAATGCAAGCCCAACACTCTCGAAATGAAAGGACATACAATTTAAGGAGTCGCGAGGTGTCATTTGCTGTAGGTCAGGAGATATATCGTAGAAACTTTCAGCAAAGCAACTTCTCAAAAGGCTTCAGTGCGAAACTAGCACCAGCTTTCATTAAGAGTCGGATAAGACGAAAACTGGGAAATTGCTACTATGAAGTTGAAGATTTGCAGGGTAAATTAATGGGGAAATTCCATGCAAAAGATTTAAAACAATAACCTGTTCTTTCCATAAGCCATTTTCAAGCGTGGATCCCACTTTTGGTGTTGTTCCCCCAAAGTGTGATTTTGGTGGGGGGGAAATTGTAGCGACGCTTGAAAAATGTATTATATTAACCGGCCGAAAGTAGGCAACAGAATTTTTTTTACGAATATCAACGAATATCGTAACTTTCGCTAACGCCCCTATTGTCCATAATCGGTAGAAAAAGTTGTTAACAAGTGGGAATGGAGTGAGAGAATTTCTATGTTAATTAATTGGAAATGGCGTATGGCCCACTTTCGCTGTTATTAGTTTTCCTGTATGAGAATCAGTCTACTGTCATCCTCTTTTAATTCTGATCGTCAAACGAGGAGGTTGTTTTCTCTGACAAAAATTAACAGTGCGAAAAAAAAAAAAAAACTAAAACCGCGCCAAGTACAAAGTCGAGATAATTTTTCATTCGTCAAGTTTTGAATTAAAAAGAATTTACTTATAATAATACAATATAATAATATATATTCATTGTGTATTTTAAACCACGGAAAAGGCAGCCGCTTGGCCGCTGTAAATTGATTAATAAGTGCCAAACGCTAAGAGCGGTAAGTTGGCCAACATTTTTTTTTTGATCTCCTGTAGAATTTGGGCAAATTTTTAGGACATTTTTTTTTCTGTTTTTGTAATTGCAGAATTGGCACTTAGTGCATTTTATATATTTGAATTGTCAATTCAATTGCTGCCATATTAGCAGCCTGCAATAATTGGGAAGCATTCGCCGAATAAAAAAGCAACAAATCAGCTGGCAGAAATCCTCTCCGAAGACAGTTAATTGCGCTCTCAGTAATCGCAAATTCGCCGCATGCAATTGTGGGATCAAAGGAGAGACAAGAGCGCCGCGGAATTAGTTCTAATTCGCGCCTCTGCAGTAAACGACGGACGGAGAAGCTGCAGATTTTTAAACCGGGATATCTATGGTTATAAGTGACATTTTTTTTTCTTTTTTTCTACTTTTTTTCTGCGTAGGCCATTCTGGCTAAATTAGTGTATTAACATAGTGTAAGTGCAAGAAAAATGAATAGCTAAGTTAAAATAGTGAAGAAGCACCCAAGTAGGGTTAAGTTGAGGCCAACGCCTGCAACGTGGTCGCTTTAGGCAGGAATGCCACTGAAACGCAAAATTGGCGTTAAATTTGTTAAATTTTCAAGTTGTGCTTAATTGATTTTTCTAAGATTTCAAATGCGAATTTTCAATTGTCTGTCCCTCTACATATAATTTTTTTTTCCTCCTTCTTTTCTTTTCCTTTGTGTCTTTTTTTTTATCCGTTTGGCGACCGCCATATTGGCGACGAGAGCCTATTTTAACCGCACATAAGAAAAAGTGAGCAATTGTTGGTGTGAGAAAAGACATAGCTCAGGCTATGCCGAATACCTTTTTTTTCTCTTTTCATTTTTTTTTCTTGTGCCTCTGTGATTTTATTTTTTTTGGTGTTACAGCAATTACCGCAGTTTTCGTCGCCTCTCATCAATAAAAGCGCTTTTGGAGATGGATGGATGTACGTAAGTGACACTCTTAAATTATTTTATTAAAGTGCATGCAAAGGAAGAAAAACAAAGGCAAACCAAAGAGAAAGAAGAGAATACAAATTTCAATACAACACAAATTAAAAGAGAGTAACCTTGAAAATTTTGTTTCTGGGTCAAATCGTTCGCAGTTTGAGTGCAACTGAATATGATCGCATTACAGTTTTAGAACTTCAAATAGAGAACAGCTGTTGAAATATTTAAATGCTGAACAATTTTTAAACAATTTTTCGCCTAGTTAAGGGAAAAATCATGGCATGTTAGCTATATGGTATTGCCTTTAAATTGTTTCTTTCTTTATTATTTTAAATTATATTATATTTATATTTAATTTTTTTTATTTATAATTTTATGTTAGAACCCCTTTTATATTTAATATTTTAATTTGTCGCGGATTATAGGAATCATGAATCTTTGTCATTTAATAAATAATTCGTACCTTGAATTTTAATATGTTCTAATTCGCTCAACATTGGGAAGCCATGCCTCGTCGTAGTATGGACCTAGGTTAAATCTTTCGGTTGTAAAAGGGATCATCGGCCACTAATTTGGTCTGGCGGCCCAGATGATCATGGTAGGGTGGGCAATAAGCTGTCGTGACAACATCTGCGCAGCATAACAACCTAATCAGCTTGTGTGGCAACATCGAAACAGTGCAATATCTATGTGTGCAATATTTAGTCAATTTTACGCCTTTTTATTTATCTTTCCTATCTGTCCGGTCGATCGTGTGTTTGTGTTTAATCAGCACGCGAATTTTTAATGTAATTATATATATTCAAAGCGAGCAAGTAGCACAGTGGTAAATTCTTCACCCCTCCCAGCCGACGACGATTCAAGCCGGAACAAGCGCGTGCTCCTCTAGTCGCTACACTAACAGCAGCTCGTTGTGCTAGCATATAGCCACGTTATATGTTACAACGCAGCCCAACAACACCAAGAAACAACTCACAACTCATAATTTTTCCCATTTTACTGATTTTCCTTAGACCCATGCGTAGTTTTTGTTGTTTTCTGTTGATTGTTGATGTTGTTCTTGTTGTCGTTGTCGTTGTTGCTGCTTGTTTGAAAACTAATTAAAAGTTTAAATGTTTGTAATTAGCGTCGAAATAAATGTCTGCCTGCCACATTATAAAATTAGTAAATTTTATGCCAAACTTTTACTGCAGTCAAAATATGGCAGAACCCAACTCCAAAACTGGATTTGTCTTTAAGTCAGTTGAAAGTTCAGTTCCGAGTTGAGGTTAATTATGCCACATTTAAGTCGGCAAAAAATTAGAATATGTTGGCATTAAATTAGATACTAAATTGATAAAATTGTCACACCGAATTAAACAGGTTCTGAGGAGGGATGCGCTTTGTACTAAAGATTGCTTTATTGGCCCGTCATAAAGAAGGTCTTAAATAAAGCTGACATTGCAGAGGCCAAACAATATCCTAGACTCTGCTTTAATCTCAATTTTTTTTTTCTGTGCCCTAGGTGGAAAGGGGAAATTGCTGACCGGGTCGAGTCTTTTGCACAAGCATTCAATCAACAATATAAACGCACACGCTTAATTAATTTAACCCGAAAAGTCAATCACGCGAAATGTTGACGAACGACAACAACGCATCCCCCCCATTCCGATTCCCATTCCCATTGCCCCTCGTTCCCACTTTTTCTTTCCAGTGTCCTTTTTATGTTTCCTTCTCTTCTCGTTGCCGTTTGAATGAAAATATGGCACAATGACAACATCGATAACAAGTTGTTTTTGATTTCGTTTGTTGCATTAAAATAAAAAGTCCAATTGACAAGGAGAAAGGCCACAATCAAAGTTCTTGTTGTTGTCGTTTGGATCGCATAAAAAATGTCAGGCTGTGAAAATAACGACAATGCACAACAACAACAACAACTGCGAAAAGGGAAAAAAGGAATTGGGAAAAGTCGTTGGATTCGTTTTTGGCTACTCGACTCTTTGTTAATGTCGCACTAAAAGTTCATTGAAACGTAAAAAATAAAATTTTTAACATTGACATGCTGACAAAGTAGACAAAAAACGAAGCGAGCTCGCAATAAGCAATGCTAGACACAAAGATACTCTACAAAACATATCATTAGTTATTCTCGTACTGCTGAATAAATCAAATTAGCCATTTTAGAAGTCAAGGCTTAAAATAATATTGAGACTAATTTTCCTCCAATTTTAACAGCTTACAATATACCCTACACTAAAAATTAAAATTCCAAATATGCAATGTAACAAACAAAGAAGCAAAAAAAAACTGACAGGCATTCTCTTCACTTTTGTTATATTTATTCGAAATATTTCATCCTTTTTTCCTTTTTTTTGTTGTTTAATAATACGTACATTATCGCATCTATTATTCTTATAACATTTTGTTGATGGAGTTTGTTGTGATTATTGATGTTTTCCTCGTTTTCCCAGGCTTTGCTCTTTGTTTATTTTCTCTGTTCGATTACGCAATGAGCCGAAACATGTTTGTAGAAAAATAAAGCCAACAAAGTTTTGGCACGTCTTAATCTATTTTTAAAAAGCAATTTCGATGAGCTGCTAAATAAAGCCACACATCAACTCTACAAAGCTCTGGAAGGATTAAACGTTAAACGAAAATAGTTTGTTGACATTTTCTATTGTCTGTTCCCTGAAGCACTCGGTATGCCATCTAAATATAAATTGGCAGCTGGAAAGCTTTTACCATTGTGGCATTTGTGATTCCCTTCGAGCACTTCATCATGTGTAAACAGATTAGCTAATTTTATCCGGCATTACCCTTACGAATACTGTTCAGTTCTGAAAACCCTCGATTTACTCTCAGAATATTTTACATAGAGCATTGAAAATCCAACTGAAATTAAACGAAATAATTACGAAAAATAAAACAGTTGTATGTTACTTATGTAGTTGCTCTTCATATTATTATAACAACATTTAATGTAGAGCTTGGACCCTAATAAATATTTTAATCATAAAAACTTGGGATTGAAACTACAATTTCTGGAATGAATTTTCTGAAATCACTAAATGATGTGTCGGAACATTTTTGATATACAGGTGTGCCATAGAAATCTCTTCCACTTCAATTTTACGTCAATTACATTTCTCTGTGAGACAGTCAACTCATCTGAAAATTTTTGAGGAAATCGAAATCATCGCTCAATCCACTGACGACTGATGTCATGAGAATAATGTCACATATTTTGTCCGGATTTTAGAATTTAGAGTTGTCAAGTAACTTTTATTGTGTGTCGCAAAATTATCTTTTAATTTTTTTAATCTATACAATATCAGTTATTATATAAAAAAGTTAAATTATATTAATTAAAAAAGAAATAAAATAAAAACCTATTATTCTGCAATGATAAACGTACAAAAGTTGCTAAATAAACCCTTGGGAAATTTAATCTGAGAAGTGGCCAACCCTAGCAGCCAAGTTCGAAAAGGTTGGTGAACATGCTAAAAATATAAATCACTCGAAGTTCTGTGGAAATTTTTGGAGTGAAATTGCATTTCTCTGAATTCGCTTTCACTTGTGATTTCTGTGGCACACCTAATAAATTATAGATCTAGGGTTTAATCGTTAATTTTGCAAATTTCTTCTTTTATAATACAGTTGGTTGATAATTAATTGTCAGATAAAATAAGATTTGTAAAAGTGCCTCAATCTTATTATTGGGGGTGCCACAGAAATCGCAAGCGAAATAGAATTCCGCAGAAATCAATTCCGCACGGAAAATTCCGAGGTGCCACAGAACATCGAGAGATTTAATTTTTTTTAGCATTTTCACCAACCTTTTCGAACTAGGCTGCTAAGGGTTGACACCTTTTCAGATTAAATTACCCAAAGGTTTGATTAGCAACTTTTTCAAGTTTATCATTGCAGAACATTAAACTTTTTATTTTTTCCTTGTTTAATTACTTAACATAATTTAATTTATTTATGTAATATTTGATTTTGTTTAGCTGTTTTGTTTTTAAAAACTGAAGTGGTTCCACATATATTTTTTAAATATCTTACTTCGAATTTTGACTAAAAAATGTGGCATCGCTGACCCTGACTTCGAAAATCTAAATCGGACTAGGTGGCAGCATCGGACGAAAACGGACTTAGCGCTAGTTCGTTCCGCACAAAATTATTCTGCGAATTGACATGTGGCATCGCAAAATGAAATTGAAGTGAAATTCAAGCGAAAGCGATTTCTGTGGCATCCCTGTATGACAACTGGATTAATAACTTTACTAATAAAATTCTATGATCTTTAGCCATATTTGCTGGCAAGTAAACTGCCAAATTAGTGCAATGAATTAGGAATTGATGCAGAGTGATTAATTGGTAGAATTCAAATAACGAATGCAACAACCAATTCCAGTTGCAACTCTATGAAGGTCTGTGTATTTCAAAATCTTATAAAAAAAACCTCTTTACGAGGTAAAAGTCTAGTGACGAAAACAGTTATATGCCCCAAAATTTCTGATATCCAATTTTGTGACGAATAATATTAAGTTTGACATAAAAATTATTTTAAAAAAAAGCTAGTAGCACTCTTAAATTCTGGCTGCTATGACACTTTGCTGCTGCTGTCCTATTCCAATTCGAAGTAAAATGCATATATATTCAGTTAACAGCTAATATCGGCTAATAGTTATTCGACTATATTCGCAATTATAATATGTTTTAAAACAATATAGCCGAAGGCCACGCCGCCTGTGCTATACCTCATAAGTTAGTCTTAGTTTTGTAAACTGTTCTAACTTTTCAATAATAATAATAATAATAATAATAATAATAATAATAATAATAATAATAATATGTTTTATGTGCCACAAAAAAAAATTCACAACTTACAATCAGTAAGTATTTCCGCATGACGCTGCAAGCAGTGTACATACTGCATATGTACATTGAGAAGTGTAAAGGTAAAAGGTATATTTAGTTAACAGGTAATATCTTGCCCAAACGAAATTTGACGGCTATGTGGTATATGTCAAAAACGCGAAATTGAATTGCTACAACATATAACATATTTAAAAGTTATTTGAAAAAAAATCTTATTTCACATGAAGCTTTTTACCTGTGTTTTAAGCAAAAAAAGTTTACAGGCTTAAAGCCCTTCAAAATACATTTCCAACGATATATAGATCACATCTGTAGCTTCTATCGTTTGGATGCTGTGGCTTTTGGCGATTTACGTAGGCTGCTATATATATTTCTGGCCTAGGCAACAATAAGTGTTGCCAGGTGCAATCTGATATTTCCATTGGAAAGGTTGACATTTTTTAGCATAACATCACTCAGAACGTGTTGTCATTTAATCGTGATTTGTTAAACTTACAGAGCTTTGAACAATTCAATTCCGTTAAAAAAATGGAATTGACACGTGAGCATTTTCGTGCGATAATTTTTCACAACTTTCGACGTGGATTATCCAGACAAGAGTGCATCAATGAACTTAAGTCTTTGTATGGCGATCAAGCACCATCCTATAGCACCGTGAAAAACTGGTATAACGAATTTAATCGTGGTCGCAGTTCGCTCAACGACGAATTCCGTGAAGGTCGTTCAAAAACGTCCGTTGTGCCAGAGAACATTGATGCCGTGCGTGAACTAATAATGCAAGATCGTCATGTGACATACCGGGAGATAGAGGCATCCTTGGGCATTTCTCCCACCAGCATACATTCGATATTACATAAACACCTGACCGTAAAAAAGGTTTGTTGTCGTTGGATCCCGCACAATTTGACAATCGCTCAAAAAAAGGCTCGTGTCGATTGGTGCAAAGAAATGTTGAAAAAATACGATCGCGGTGCTTCAAAAGATGTTCATAAGATCGTCACAGGTGACGAATCTTGGATCTATGCGTATGAGCCCGAAACAAAACAACAATCGACCGTGTGGGTCTTCGAAGACGAGCCAAATCCAACGAAAGTTGTTCGTGGAAGAAGCACTTCGAAGCAAATGGTCGCCTGTTTCTTCGGCAAAACTGGTCATGTGGCGACTGTTCCGCTTGAGCAACGAAGGACGGTCAATTCTGAGTGGTACACCACAATTTGTTTGCCTGAAGTCTTCGGAGAAATTCGAAAAACAAACAAGAGAAGACGAATCATTCTTCACCATGACAACGCGAGCTCTCACACATCGGCTCAAACCAGCGCCTTTTTGACCGGCCAAAACGTCGAATTGATGGGTCATCCGCCGTACAGCCCTGACTTGGCACCCAATGACTTCTTTTTATTCCCGCACATCAAGAAAAAAATGCGTGCTCAACGATTTTCGTGCCCAGAAGATGCTGTTGAAGCGTTCAAAAACCATGTTTTGGAGGTGTCTCAATCGGAGTGGAAAAAGTGATTCGACAATTGGTTTGAGCGCATGCAAAAGTGTATAAATCAGGCTGGAGAATACTTTGAAAAACAATAAAACAATTTTTGATGATAAATATTCGCATTTTTATTATTAGGCCAGAAATATATATAGCAGCCCTCGTACATGTATGTACATGTACATACTCCATATGTACATGCAGTAGTGTAATGGTAAAAGGTATATTCAGTTAATAAGTAATATCTCGCAAACCCATCGGTAAAATTTTTTGTATCATATATCAAAAAACGCGAAATTTTACACACTACAATATATTGAAAGCTAAAAAAAATCGTTAGCGTCGTTTTCTCAAAAAACGCCAAAATGTGGGACAAAATATCTTATTTCACCTGTTGCTTTTTACCTATGCACTTTAGAAAAAAAGTTTAAAGGTCTGCCTAAAAGCCCTTCAAAATACCTTTCCAACGATATATAGATCACGTCTGTAGCTCATATCGTTTGGATGCTATAGGGGTTTTATTTTTAGCGGTTTTTAGCGATTTCCCGCTAAACTAGCTTTTTTTCGTAAAAGTCGTAGAACAAACTTTTCTAGATTTTTGATCGGAAACAAGTCCTCATTCAAACTTTTAAGCTAAATCAACGCTTTGATACTAACAAACAAACAGACTGACTTTTATTCTCGTTTTGAGAAGGGCACCAAAAATATCAAAATTAATTATCTTCTCAACCAGTGATCAGATTTAGATGATCAAGATGTCATTCGACGCGTATTTTTGATTAGAATAGTAAAAAATTCAAAGAAAATTCAGAAAGGCTCCAACGGCCCCATTAGCTCCAATAATTTAAATTTTTCCCCTCCCACTAACACCTGTTTATCTCACGAACCAGGGGAGTTTCTAAAAGTCTTAGTATGCACATTTGTAAGTTAAGTTAATACCTTTCGATCGGTATATAACTCGACCTGATCGGACAGTCATAGCAAATAGTCCATTCTTCCTGTGTATATATGCTAGTCGCCTTCGCACCCTTCGTGCTGCTTTCGTCACTAGCGCGGACTGCCGTCCGCAGTGATTGAGCTATATTTTTGGGGTCTGTTGGTAATTACGCACATGTTGGCGTAAATACAGCCAAAATTGCAGTTGCACTACTGTTGGCAATTTGGTAATAATGATGGGCTTATTGATATGCAGCCACGTTGAGGTTCACGCTTATCGTCCACCAGATTTTCTATACTCCGTCTATTGTGCGATATCAAATGAATTTGGCTCGTGCCTGAAGCACTTAGCACATAATTACATTGAGTTCCCTCTCTGTCAGTGTGTGTCTGTGTGTATGTATATGTGTATGTGTGGGCTGGGCAAAACCATGGGCGTGGCATAGAGAAACCAACTGACGTAGTCCTAAACCTTAATTAAGCGATGTTGTCCATCCCAGCGAGCGTCAATATGAGGCATTCACTCTCGGACCCGGCTGGTTAGCATATTGAATACTCCTATGTGGAGTCCCTCTCTTCACCCGAAAATGATTATCGACTAATGAGTTTATGTTTGCGGCGTACAATCGGCCAAAGTAAAAATTTGAATTGGCCATCAAAGTGAGTGAACTGTTCAATGAAACAAACGGTTTTCTTTTTAGCTTTTCTATTTCTTTCATTCACAACTTAAATCAGCCGAGGGCGGAAATTACTCAGAGATTGACAGCTATTTTCAGTTTGAAATATATAAAGAGAAGTTCTGATACTTGAAGCAGGAATATTTATTTATATGCAAGTTACTATTAACGTAACTTTCACATGCATTCGACATGTATAATTCATTCATGCTCTTAAAAGTTATTTAAAACTAAAAAACAATTTCATGTAAAATTACTGGGCTCAATTAGGCTATATTCAAACACTCCCGTTTTCCAAAATTAATTATACAAGTTTCATTGATATTCTGTCATCGAAGTGTTCTAGCGATCGCGAGTATTACACTCCTTAATATTAAAATATTATTTGTAAGTTAATTTAATCCGTTTTTAGCTATCAGCTTTAATCAAGTTTCGTGTTTATCCACATTTAAAAAGAAAATATGGCATTTCCAAAAGTATCGACTGATTTTAGTTTTAAATTTTGTAAATTCCCAGTAATTCGACTCAGAGAATCGAGGCCTATGTTCAATATACGATTTTTGACATATTAGAGTTTTGTATGTTTGATTTGTTTCAATTAAAAATAGTATACAAAATAAATGAATGCCTCTGCAAATGGGACTTGTTTTGGGCAAAAAAAAAATTCAAATTATACATGAATATTCCACATATCTATTTTAACTAAAAAGCAATGCAATTGTTTTGTCGGTAACCTATTTTTAAGCGATATAATACAATTTTAAATTGATTTATTTAATTATGGCAGTCGATTTTTGTTTCTTTGAAAGCGTGTTAAAAATATTGAAATATATTATATTTGCTTGCTAAAGCCACTCCCTTAAATATACTAAGCGATTATGAATTAATGCCTTACGAATCTAATGCCTTTTTTATATTTCGTGCTGGAAAATCAGTTTAGACTAATTTTTGGTCAAAAAGAGCGAATCTGAAGTTAGTTTTTAATTAGACGCGTAGTTTACCTAGTACAGGAGAAAATGAGCCTACTCATGGTGCTTTTTTTTTCTTCCTATTAGCCAGTATTTATCTTAATTTTGTGCGATAAGATTTACTATTTATTTTCTTTGTCTAAATATCAGTAATTGCTTACATTTATTTATTTACTGCCAAACACCTGCTTTTTTGACTTTGACAACATATGTCCGCAAATCCACAAATATATTACCAATACTTTAGTTATTTAGGATTTGTCAAAATATTAATTTTTGCAGCTTAAATGGAGATTTTTGTTGACTCCGCCTAAAGGCAGGGTTAGGCATTACAGGGTTAAATCAATATGTAGAAATTCGAGTTAAGGAAGCTTCTTTTAGCATTAATCACATATATTGTTTATAATTGAAAGCATATTTGTTGGGCATGTTCTTTTTTTGCTTTCAGTAGCAAGCAACAATGGCATGACCTACATTTTAAGGTAACATCTCTCCGCAGATATGCGAGTTTAAGCTCCTCGATCTTCCCCTCAATTGCTGGCTCAGCAGGGTGGCCAAACTGCGGGCTGGTTAAATGTCGCTGTGTTGACCGGAAAAACGCGGGAAATTAAGGATAATGTAATTTATTGATGCATTGTAAAAGTTAAGCTGCAGTCGTCGCTCCACTTGCTGCTGTCTCGTATAAATTACAAATTGACAGGCTGCCGGCGACACTGCCAGACAGAGATAGAAACAGAATGAATGAATGAATGAAACACTGAGAAACTGCGAGAGACACAGAAAGAGAAGGGTGAGGACTTTTGTAAAGTAATGCGGGTAGACAAAACTCTCATAATACTTTGTGCCCACAATTTTTCGCACAATTAGCAACTTTGTTGTGGGGACAGTCCATTTACATAATTTTTTATGCACGCATCGCTAAAAGAAATTACAATAAAATTATGGCAACTTTTTATATTCCTTAGCACGTTTCAAAATATTTACACATTTGGCAAAGGCACAATAAACAAAGTAAAAAGTTAAATATAAACAAAAGCCTCGAACTCCAGTAAATTAATTAGGAAAATGTCAAACCATCTAGATGAATGACAGCTGATTAGGAGGGAATTGAAATCTAAAGGAATTGTTTATAATACGGAGTTTAATTTGAAAATGGACGAGCTGATTCTATAAAGCCGAGCCCAGTGATTCTCTATAAGAATTTAGATTAATTATTCAATGCATGTTATTTAAAAAGGCAAAACTAAGAAACTTCGAATTAGGAAATTCTTATTAGAGAAAATTTAATCAAAATATATTACTCAAAAAAACGGCAATTCTAAAAATTTTTTTGTAATTTCAGCCTTTGAACTTTGTCTTAATTCACTTCAATAAATTAAATTAAATTAAGAAACCCCTGTAAAAGGAATAAATTCAGGAATTCCCACAATAAAATAAATTTGTATCTCAAAATTAAGAAAACATCTTAAAAAAAACATGAATAATATATATTTCTTATATTTAAATTGTTGATAAACTAATTATTAGGCTATTCGCCTTTGCATGGAGTCATGTGCAATGTATAACAAAAAACAAATGTTGACAGTTCAATTTGCGAAAAATATTTAAGCTGTGCTCATCGTGTATCTTGACTAAAGCTTTTTTGGCAGAAATGAAACCTTTTAGTTAGCTACGACATTTTTGTCGGTCCGACCAAGCAATCAACACTTTGCCAACACCAATATCAGCAGCAAGAGAAGCACATACATATATGTATGTATGTATGTACACACACAGAAGTGTGGGGCAACATATTTGGCCAACTGCCTTTGGCTTTAATTTCGGGGCGTTAGCTTTTATTTTGTCTATTTATAAGAGGAGTCCGCAACGTAAACGACTTCAAGTGTAAGTGTTCGCATTCCAAGCATGTGAAAACTGCAAAATAGTAGATGTTCATCTGGTGCAGTACAACTGGACTACTCTTTCTTCTCTTTCTTTCACTCTCTCTCTCTTTCTGTTTCTGTCTGTCTGTATCTGTCTTTTAGCTGCAACTGCAGATTCCACACAACCTCTTGGCTGTTTGGCTGAGTTCACATGCTGGGACATAACTAACAAGCCGGCTGCTAGCAGATCGTATTTTAGCTGAAACACACACACACACACACATACACAAACACACACACACACACACACAGACATACTCAGTTTTGGCTAGCTTAGCAGCGAGATTTATGTGGAAATTCCTAAAAGAAAT
The DNA here is from genome assembly GCA_035047525.1 of Drosophila quinaria. NCBI lineage: Eukaryota > Metazoa > Arthropoda > Insecta > Diptera > Drosophilidae > Drosophila > Drosophila quinaria. Next base: position 10,551 of record JAWNPO010000280.1, on the reverse strand, counting down.
CCAAGTCAATTACTTGCTTAATTATTTCCTTTGAAATTTATTGATTTTTGCTCAAGGAATTTGCTCAACGCTTCGCTTGCTATTTGTTTTGTCTCTCTCAAACTCAACTCTCCTTCTCTGTGTTTCTTTTGACTGCAATGTGAAATGAAATCAAATGAAATGAGATGGCAACAACATCAACAACTCCCTTTAAATGATACAACAGCAAATGAATGGCATTTAATGTTTAAGTATTGCTTTTTGGATTTTGCTTCAACGCAGACAGCTGAGATTAAATTCTAGCTATAAGTGCCCATTGCTAAAAAAGATATTCTGAATATTCAGGTAGACAACAGATTATAATGACTTTTCATATTCAAAATCATTTGATTTAAAAACATTGTACATTGTAGTTTAATTTACATTTGCCTCTCGATTAATGTTTGTTTAACCGTGCGTATGCGTAATATGCATACGCCATAACGTTTCAACGATTTTATAGTTGTTGAAAAACAATTTTTATGTCGATAGTTGTTGTTCTTGTTGTTATGAATTATTATTCGGAAATTACACTCACGACTTGTTCAAGTAGTTAACTTGACGTCAAGTGGGCTTTACATCCAATTGAGAGGTCTTTTTGTGGCAAATCCAAATGTATTGAGGAAAAAAACAAAATAACGTTTAATCTGACGCACAACAAATGTTAACATAGTTCCATCGCTCACTCATTTTCCCCTTCACTCCCCCACACTTTCTCCATGACTAAAAGCCTCTGACGGGCATCGACAATTATTTGAATGCGCTGCTGATGACATTCCCAAAGCGCATTTGTGTATTCGCTGCGATTGAAAAAGTGTCTCTCGAGTAGCTAAACTGATTTAGCACAACCTCATGAATACAAATAGTTTTCAATGTGTTCCCGAAAACGATTTCAATGTTAAAATAACCAATTTTACTAGGACGATATATACCTATAATTATTTAAATTTAAGACTAAAATAGTTAAACATAAATTTACACTAACTAATTAATTTATATTTATTTTTTTTATATATATCACGTTAACTAGTATACTGCTACCATATGGCAGCTTAAGCTAATTTTACATCAAGGACAATTAAATAATTAAATACATCATTACATTAAATTTTTAAGTACGACATATTTACATTTTTACATTAGTTTTATATATTTAAGACAGAGACGCTTTCTCCCCCTGTTACATACATTGCAACGAATACAATACTTTTACTTATTTTTTTTAAGTAACGGGTATACAAATTTAATTAAAACACTAACGCATTAATTAAATGAAATTCTGGAATCATTTGAAGAAATAAATAAATAAATATATCTGTTATACTCATCCACTCTCCAACGTGTGCAAATACTCACTCCATTCGTACAGCCACTTGCCACATAATAACTCAATTTAAAGAAGAACCTAAATAACCAAATGGGGAGAAAGCATTTTATGGAGTAACCTTCTAAGTGTGTATAGGTACGAGTATGTGAATATAGCGACACTGGCGAGCAGAATCGCAACAATTGTTTACAGAATTTTTTTTGTTGGCAACTTTTACAAAACCATTTTGTTCGCCGTTGTTGCTTTTGTTGCTGTTGTTGTTGGCTCGTTGTCCCAGTGAAATTTTTAGCGATGCCTTGCCAACGGCATCGTCAACGACAGCAGCCACAGCGAAAATCTCTTTATTGGATTATCCTGCAAAATTTACGCGGCATTAAAAGCGGCAACGGTAATACCAACGCCATTCACCGTGGCCGCCAAGGGGTTAAGCACAAGGTGCACCACGGCCAGAGCCTGAACAAACCAAATAAAAAAAACATTTATTTACATTTTAAAGGTCGACGCTTCCATTAGCCCAAAATCCATTAGCGTGCCGCATATTTTCGGCGCATTGCCTACTTACAGGACATTTAAAGTTTAAACCCCCAACCGACGAGACAACCCAATGAAAAGCATCTGCAAAAACCGGTCCAGGCCACAGAAAAAGCAAAACAAGAATGGTTGAAACAGCCAAAGGAATTTCCGGCAGCTTCTATAAAGATAGTCGAAAGAACGTGAATTCAATTTGGTAGCAGAAAAAAAAATCCATGTCTACAAAAAAAATACGTGAATCCCAATGGGATCCTGAAATCTTTTTAGGGTGTTGCCTTAAACGAGGGTTAACCCCATTTAAAGAGTCCAATTAATAAAAGTCTAATTTCCATGAAGTTAGAAAAAATAAAAAAGCTTAAACTTATTTAATCAAGTAAAATAAGTAATTTTTTTTTAGTTAGAAATTTATATTTTAAAAATTCAAATCAAAAATCATAATAGTTGATTGAAAAGATTTTTCCTTTCATAGAATTGTTTATTAATTAAATATTTTTTATTACAAAATTTGATTTAAAAGCTTATTCTAATTATTTATACTTATCTGATGGCTATACAGTCGAACATCCCTAATTCGATCGTCCCTAACACGAATTTTCTAGCGTTTACTGAGCAAATTTCATGCAATTCTGCTTCCGTAACTCTAACTTCCATGAGTCGAATTTCTCCTTAACTCGAACAAAAATTTGAGCACGTGCTTCTGTAAGTCGAATTTTTCGGGGAAATCACCAATAAATTGCATTTTATTTTTATGTTTGTTTCTGTTTTATTTTGAAGTTACTGTTTTCTGTTACCAGCTCGTTTAGGTATGTTATAATGATGTACATATGTAAGTATGTACATATGGTAATTCAATATGATAAAATATTGCATAAAAAATTCTAAAAGCTGGTGAAATAGCCTTAGGAAAGACTCAGTTTACAAGTGACGACCACTACTATATAGGGCCTTAAGCAAACTGGAAGCCCTTTTTTTTTAGAAAATAATATAAAAAAAATAATTATCAGACCCTAATTTCCGATTATTTAAGTTCTGTTAAGCTTGAAGAATAAGAGAAATTTAAAAATTAAAGTATAGTAAGGTAAGAGTAAAAGTAATTTGAAGTAAATGAATTAAAGTAACTAATTTCTTACTTTTTTAGTTTTGTTTAACTTTAAAGATACAAAATTTAACAGCTCGAAATTTGAATGTAAGCTTGTAAGCCCGACAAGAAAAAAAACAAATTAAAATGTTCACAATTTAATATCAATGAATATGTAGTTTCATTTAAAAAACTAAAAAAAAACAAAATTCCCTAACTCGAAGTCTCCCTAACTCGAACTTTTTTCTTGGATAATGGTGATTCGAGTTAGGGAAGTTCGACTGTATTTGAATTTGTCCATTTTAGATCAGTTCTGGACAAAGCAGTCGAATACTGCAAACAGCCTTAAGACCTAAGTGAAACAACATTCGATTTTCAGGCACCTTTTCCACATTTTCAATTGCTTAGGAATCCCAAAAATTCCCATCAGGGCCACTAACAGTTGTTAATTGTCCAGAAGCAGTTTTATGTGACCATTTTTTTTAAAAGTTGTCGCTACGGCAATAATTTATGTTACAGAGAAAAAGAAAAAAGACGGAGTTTTTGCTGCCACATCTATGGTTGCCGCAAATTGCAAATTTCACACATGAAGCCATTTTTAAAAGGCGTCGTTCATGTTAGGAAATCAACACCGAACAAGAAGCATGAACAAGATTTCCTGTATTCATTCTTTCGTGAAAATAAATAGGCAACTAAATGCAAAAAGGATAAGTTGATGAAATATATACAAAGTGTTCAATAAAAATAGTTTAAATAAAATAAGCTACTTGAAACATTTACTATAAAAGAAAATGCAAAGCTAAAATACAATGAAAAAGGTGTTGGACATCGGTCGCAAATGTTAAGCCTCATTTTAAGGTTGTTTGAAAATAGCTAATTTTTTTTTTATTTTATAAAAAAAACCTCTTTACGAGGTAAAAGTCTAGTGACGAAGCATTTTCATGCCTCAAAATTTCTGATATCCAATTTTACATATAAATTATTTTAAAAAAATTTTTGGTCCTGGTCATATTGCGCTAAACTCTTCATACCTCAAAAATATTACTTTTTTGAGCAGTGACGAGTGACATTTTTGAATAATTTATTTGTGAAACTTTATATTAATCGACACAAAATTAGATATCAGACATTTTGAGGCATGAAAATGTTTTCGTCACTAGACTTTTACCTCGTAAATAGGTTTTTTTTTTAAGATATCAGAAATTTTTGAGTAAGATATCAGAAATTTAACTATGTCAAAAGCTGTTTAGTGTTTGAAGAAGTTTACGTCAGTATCATGGCCTCGATAATCATGAGAAAACACATTAAGTCAAAAAAAAAAAAAATAAATAAATTAATTATCTTTTGAACCTGTGTCGGATTTTGATGATCGATATCTAGTTCGACGAGTATTTTTGATACAAACATTTTTTTCAATTGATTTAATTTTGCCCCTCCCGCTAACATCTGTTTATCTCACGAGCCAGGTGAGTTTCCAAAAGTCTTAGTATGCAAACTTGATAGTTAAATTGACATCTATCGATCGGTATATAACTTGACCTGATCGGAGAGTCCATTTTCCATTCTTCCTGTGTATATTGATAGTCGCCTTTGTGCTACTTTCGTCACTAGCGCGGACTGCCGTCCGCAGTGATGAATTTAACAAAATATCACATTAAGTTCTGTTTCTCTTGGCACTATCTAAGCAAAAACATTTTCCACACTATCCCAAACAGTTTATCTATAAGCATTTCCAAAAATTAATTCCAAAAGGTTTTTTTGTGATTCCACAAAAACGACGTATACAGGGGTGACACAGAAATCGCAAGCGAAATAGAATTTCTCAGAAAGCAATTCCGCACGGAAAATTCCGAGGTGCCACAGAACTTCGAGAGATTTAATTTTTTCTAGCATTTTCAACAACCTTTTCGAACTACGCTGCTAAGGGTTGCACCTTTTCAGATTAAATTACCCAAAGGTTTGATTACCAATTTTTTCAAGTTTATCATTGCAGAACACTAAACTTTTAATTTTTTCCTTGTTTAATTAATAAAATTTAATTTATTTATGTAATAATTGATTTTGTTTAGCTGAAAAAAATTTAAAAAGTAATTGGCGCGAAAAAATAAAAGTTACTCGACAGCTCTAGCAATTGTCTGCCATTAGTCTGGCAACTCTTCGTGAAAAATGTTTTCACAAATTGCACAATAAGCTTAAGGTTTTTTTCGATAAAACTTGATTTACCTCAAAAGAGCTATTTTTAGACTGCTTAATTTGAAGAAAACTGATGTGGTTCCATATATATTTTTTAAATATCTTACATCGAAATTTTGACTAAAAAATGTGGCATCGAAAATTTAAACCGGACTTGGTGGCAGCATCGGACGAAAACGGACTTAGCGCTAGTTCTTTCCGAACAAAATTATTCTGCGAATTGACCTGTGGCACCGCGAAATGAAATTGATGTTAAATTCAAGCGAAAGCGATTTCTGTGGCATCCCTGATAGTTTGTATTATAAGACTTAAAACAAAAATTCCAATGTACAAATACTTTACAAACTGCTCTAATACCTTGAGTCAAAAGTATGACGGTAGCCAACCATAAAATAAAAAAAAAATAATAATAATAAAAAGAATTTCCCATTGGTCATTGGAAAATCAAAAAATGGCATTAATTTTAAATTTTAATTAAAAAAATGCAACAAATAAGTAAAAATTTAATAGAGCATATAATACCGTATCGTTTTGATCTTGAAAATAAATCTTTTATTTTATTTGTCTTTCAAAATTAATAATCATAAGCTAATTTTTAAAGCTGAGTTAAATAATTTTTATGGGTTTCACATTTTCAAATTAATCGGATATTTTTCTTATATTTATCAAGTCTGTTGCCAACGGTTTCATCAATTGTAGACATTTTCTTTACACCTTAATTTTCCATTTCTGCAGTAATTTAGAATGACATAGAAATCAAATAACTGCACAAAAGAAATCAAATATGTCGTTTCAAGGAAAGAAACGTGAGCACTAGAAGAAATAGTCGGTATTTATGATATTCTAATAGAATAAGGAAGAACCGAGTGAGTAAGAAAAGCATTTTGCTTCGCTTTCAGCTCAGTGATATAAAAATGCAAATGCATGTTCCGCATATTTAATGCGTCATGTGTACATGCAAATATATTACGATACCGTATATATGTATATATATAAATATCTATAGCGGGAGTCTATGAAAAATTCTTTTTGTTACCCGCAGCTGCATCAACACAATGGACACGATACCACCCGGTACCCCAACGTTGGGAAAGCTCTAAGAAAAACCACGCATGACAAAATACCAAGTGGCAAAAAGGGAAAATATTTCGAGTTGGTTTCTCCACACTATTGGCACCCTGTAAACTTTTAAAAGGATAAACCGGATATTATAAATCTATATTTAATAGATGAAAATAATTTTAAGGAACAGAATATTAATATATTCTTATAAAAAAGTGCAATTGCAAATTTGAATATTTTGATTGGAATGACGGACTTAGAGGGTATCTGCAACTTTAATATGCTCATATGCATTATTATTTTATTTTGGTTTTTTCTAGGTTTCCTTTATTTTGTTCTGTTTTTTTTTTTTTTTTTTGTGGCATTTTACTCTTTCGGCCAGCAATGACTTTTTACAATTTTCATATGAAATGAACCATTAAATTGAATTGGCATTAAAATTATGTGTGTGTGCGAGTGTGTGTGAGTGTGTGCGAGTTGAGGGAGACTGGAGTCTCTCGCTTTTGGCACTTTGCATACGCCGCTCGACAACGCAACCCATCCAACTTATTTGCATTTTTATTACAACAACAAAGCAGCTTTGCCACATGCAGAAAATATAAAAAAAAATAAAATAGAAAATAAGAAAATTCAAATAAATGTTTGTTAAGTATTTTTGAATTGAGTTTCATGCATGTGTGTGTGTGTGTGTGTGTCGCATTAGGCAAGTGAAAAGCAAATGCTCTGACATCAACTCGTATACTCGTATTCGTACTCTTATGTGGATTGAAACACCTGCTGCTTCTCATAGCCAGCGATAACAGTAAATCGCAATGGCTGCGACAGCTGCCAAAGTTGCAAGAACTTCAAGAAATGTCTCATAAGGCATTTTTATTTACATTAACAAACACACCCGTATCTGAACATTTATACATACATCTCTGTGAGACTCATTATTCGCTTATCTACTGCAATAACTCTGCTTTAAAGAAGAAAAACAATTATGACATCTTTGAAAATTCAAACTCTCTTTTATTTTATCATTTTCTAAAAGCTAACACTAAACACTCAAAACAAATATGCCATTCAAGAAATATGTATTTATGCCGAAAATATGTTCTTAAAACTGAAAGTTGATGTGCACCTAATCTAGTAAGTTTCAAGATCGAAATGAACTATGAGAATGCTTTATGCTAAAATCAAGTACAATTTGTTAAAGATGAAGATTTTTGTGTACTTAATCGAAAAACATGCTTTTAGTATTCCAAAAGAAATCGTATTTCAAGATTTTTGAGATTGCGAAAAACGAACTTAAAAGAAGTTTGATGTTTTCAGTTTTTGAAATTTTGAACTCTGTCAGCTTTTAAGTGCGTTTGTAATTAGAAATATTGTAGTGAAACTCGATAAATATTTTTAGGACTTACGCATCTTCTTATCAGTGTTATTCATTTTACTTATGAGTACTTTCTTGTGAAAGTCTGTTTCTTTCGAACTGAATTATAAATATTTACGAAAAATACCAAAAAAAAAAACGCTAAAAAGACAGAATAAAAGTTGTTAAAAAGCTTAAATCAGAACGACTTAAATTACAACCGATCTGTCTTCCTGATCTTGTTGCGATTAATAATAATTAGTAATAATAAAAATAAATTAATAAAGGATCAGTATATGCTAAAAAAAATGTATGTCGTTGATTTTTGGTAAAAATTTGAAACATACTTGTTCTGCGTGGAATTAGTTAAAGTCTGTGTGCAAAATTGGGTTGCTCTAATTGTTATAGATTCTGAGATCTATCATGTCTATATTTATCGTTTTGACTCGTCATGATCAAGAGTATTTGTATATACTTTTTAGATCCCTGTTACATCAGCTTCAACGAACACATACCCCCAAGTAACGGGTATCAAAATGGTAAATCCATAAGGTTTACAGTCGAATCAGCCAGTTAGCTTTTGTCTAGCAGAATTTTAAGGCAGTGACTGCAAATAATGATTATTTGTTATATTTTTAATTAAAAAATCATTCACTTCGAATAACTTTAAGACACCAAGAAAAATACCAATTTTCTTCTCTATGGCTCATTTATGCATTTTCACCATTATTCAAAATTTTACAAGTTTTATACATTTGTTCACAAAATAATGATTAATTTTAAGTTATACTTTATTTCTCAACCAATAATCATTCAGGCCTGTTCTGGTTTTCACTTTCGGCAAGATTTTGCGAAAGTGAATTTCCCTCACTTGTTCCGGTTTTCACTTTCGGCAAGATTTTGCGAATTGAATTCACTTGACATTAAGCTAGTGAGTTTGAATTCGGAAGGAATAAATCGATGATTTTGGCATGTTTAGCATAAAATTAAAGTGAAAACAAAATATGTATAAAATTATCCAATGTTTTAGGAATAATGCTACACCATCAGATAAACAAAAAATAATTTATTTGATTTTTAAATCATTTTTATTTCATCATACCTCAAAATCGATAAGACTCTAACCTAACATTTTTGTCGGATTTGCTCGACCTGTTCTAATTTCCGCAAGTATTTGTGAAAATGAATGGGAAGTTTTTTAGAGCTGCCTTTGTAGATGAGGAAAGTTGTAAATATTATGGTATATATTTAAAACAACAATTCAAGTGCTTTTAAGCATTGCGTAAAATAATGAATTCAATTGCTTGTTTTTTAAATGCAAGTTGTGACAAAACTGTTGTTACTTAATGCAAAACAGAGGAGATTATTTTTGTAAACAAATACTGTGCAACAGTTGACAACTTTGCAAAAAGGCGTTGCTCAGCACTCAGCACCGCGCTTTCAAAAATGCAAAAGTTATAACGAAAGTAGGTTTTATCTTTGAAAAATGTTTCCACTTACGATGAAATAAATTTTTAATGAAGTAATTACACATTTTGACAGACGGAAATTCTTTTGACGCAAATATGTGACGCACTCAGAACATTTTCCAGCACTGTTCTGCTAAGAATTACTCAACACAATGTGGGATGGAAATTCTGAGGGTAATTCGAAGGACATGTCAAGGAATTTTAAGGGAAATTCGGTCAAATCTTGCGAATTGAAATTGAAATTGAAAAAACAAGTGAAAACCGGAACAGGCCTGATTATTTCATGAGTTTTATTTTTTTGCTCAAAATAAAACTCAAATTGTAATTTCGACAAAAGAAATTTTATTTTTTAAAAGGATTATTATAATGGTTTGTCTTGGCTTATTGACTAGAAATACAGTGTACAATTCTTGCCTTTACTTATTCCCTAAGAAAAAGTCGAAACTACAATTTGAGTTTTATTTTGAGAAAAAAAATAAAACTCGTGAAATAATGATTATTTCAAAAGTTTTATTTTTTTTGCTTAAGAATAATGATTATTGGTTGAGAAATAAAGTATAACTTAAAATTAATTATTATTTTGTGAACAAATGTATAAAACTTGAATATAATTATTATTTAAAAACGTTTTTTATATCACTTATAATGATTGTAGTCCCTGTTTTAAAGTCATTGAAACTTCAATCGTCGATCGGTCTCAGTTCATGCTTAACACAGTGAAACTTTAAGTGGGGCACTTTTTGGGTCGTTTTGTGCTCAAGTTCATTTGGCCAGAGAGCGACGGGAATACTTGAAAACTTGTGAACTGCACGCACCGCAACAACAATCAGAACAACAACAACAACAACAGCAACAGACTGAATGGGAACAACAACAAGAAGCATGAGAATAACAACTAGAAGTATTGCATTGCTCTTTGGGACTAACAACGGCCATAACAACTAGCACTACATTAGCGATACTCAGAGTCGAGGAGACGCTGCATGCAACTCAACTGAACTGAACTGAACATGGAGGAGGCATCGTTGTCATGGTCACGTGCCACAGCTTCCGGTGACTGTTGCAGCTGCTCGCACGAATGAACTAAATGGCGGCCATGTTTTCCATGTTGCAGACTCACCGCAACAATTGTCAAACAAGCCAGAAAAATTGCGGCTGCCTTAACATTGGATAGCTTCAGGCGTTGCGGTTCCCCATTGATAATTTCTCGTTGAGCAGCTGTCTAATGATAAGGAATTCTCAAGAGAATATTTCAATAGAAAGGATGCTTATTCACTCTGTCTAATGACTGTCTATTATGTGATCAAATTTGACCAATTTTGTAGAGAAGGAATTGCTTCACTCATGCAATTTAATAATGCAAAGAATTTATAAAGAAATCTTTAAAAATTTAAAAAAATATATTAATATGCAGACATAGTGCTAACATGATTTTACAAATTTTTAGATTAGCTACAAGAACGTGTGGTACTCTATAAAGCAGGAACCGCAAATAATGATTATTGATATTTTCTTACAAAAA
>JAWNPO010000277.1:0-76852 GCA_035047525.1 Drosophila quinaria | reverse complement strand
CTTTAAATGAAAACGACAATTATTGTCCGTTTTTGGAATACGGAACAGCAATCAACTCGTTTTGTGGCAAATCGACTCGTTTTCGGAATTCGGAACAGACCCGAATCTGTCGATCTCAATGTATTTGATACTTTAATTGTAATATACTTAAGTTTATTATGAGATGTTTGCTTAGTTAAATTTAATGTCTGTGGGTTTTGTGTGAGCGTGATATTAAATAGCCTTTCAGTCTAATCATTGATTGTTCAAGTTGTTTATTTTTAAATTTGTGTCCCCTCTTCGTTGCAGCTGCCTCGGAGTTGAAGCAAGTGAGCTCAAGCATTGGACAAGCTGCCAGTCAATTGGTGGCGTTGCATGTGGCAAGTGGCATGCGGCAAGTGGGCGTGGCAGTGGCAGTGTCAATCGGCCTTTGGGGGAAATTGCAACATTGTCACTTTATGGGTCAACGGTTTGGCTTTGGCTGCACTTATTGCCGTTATTGTTATGGTTAGTGTTAGCGTTAGTGTTAGTGTTGTTACTGGCTTGTGGAATGGCGATAATAAAGCAAACATATGACAGCAGCACTGCTCTCAAGTTTGCTTCTTCAGGACTCGTTTTGCGCTTTTGAACAACACAACAACAGCAACAACAACAACAACAACAACAGCAATAACAAGGAGAAACAACAAAGTTGCTCGCCTCCAGCAAAGGAGAAGGAAGACGAGCAGCCAATAAAGTCAAGAACAAAGTCATGAAAAACGTTGCCAAAAATAAAACGCGTCGAGATACGAGAACCAACAAGGCAACCGCCGTATGTAACTATATATCTATCTGGATGTGTGTGTCTGTGTGTGAGTGTGGTGTGTGTGTGTGAGTGTGTGGTGTGGGTGTGTGTTATTATTATTTTTACTGCAAGGCATTCGCATAAAGGACATAATCATATTTTTCATCAAAGTCAGCAACAACGATAAAAACTACAACAAAAGCGAACACTGAGAGCAATAATACAAGCCACTATATGAAACTCTGTGTGTGTGTATCTGTGTGTGTGTGTATGTGTGTGACATCGACTCCCTCTCTCTCTCTCTCTCTCTCTCTCTCTGATGCTTAGCATTTGCCATTCTGCAGTTGCTGTCAACATTTTTCATATCATAAACACTTTTAGTGTTGATATTACCAACCATAACTTTTACCCACCAACAAACAAACACTCACACACTTACACACACACACAGAATTATGTGCCTGCGCTTGTGCCACGCCTTCTTTCATTCTGTTTTAGGCGTTGTGACGGTTCGTCGTCCGTTGCGCCATTGAAGCGCTTCACGTTTGGCCCACATCACAAAACGACGGCCTTGGAATAAGATACTGTGTTTTAGGTGTGTGTGTGTTTTTGTGTGTGTATGTGTATCTTAAAAAAAAAACCTCTTTGCGAATTCAAAGTCTGGTGACAAAAACATTTTCATGTCCCAAAATTTTTTGATATCCAATTTTTCGATAAATTTTATTAAATTTTACACATGAATTATTAAAAAAAAAATTTTGTCACTCATTGCGCTAAATTTTTCATACTTAATAAATAGTATTTTTTTGCGTCGTGGCAGTAAAAAAGAAGTTTTTTAATAATATAGATCAGCGGTAGGCACGAAATCGGAATTCTTTAGCAGCCGCTGGCTCCCGGAGCCATTGCGTGCCCACCGCTGATATTGATCACATCTGCAGCTTCTATTGTTTGGATGCTATAGTGGTTTTAAACTAGTGTTTTTTCGAAAAAGTCGTGGAATAACCGTTTCTAGATTTTGGATCGGGAACAAGTCCTCATTCACCGATTTAAGATTTTTCAACGCTTTGACACTAACAAACAGGCAGACGGACATTTCATCTAATTTTCGACAGGCTGCTTTCGTCACTAGCGCGGATTGCCGTCCGCAGTGGTATGTGGGTGTAAGAGTGCATGTATGTTAATGTGCTGGTGTTTTCATATCGATAACAGGGTGGGGGTAAATTCTTCCAATATTCCAAGCGTGAGACTTTAAAAATAGAAAAGAAAATAAAGACAATTTTCATCTTTAACAACCAGACACGAATGTTGACCGTCTTTAAAGGTTGTGAATACATTGTGAAAAAGCTCGATTCATGATAACATATTTATTAGACCACGTACTTTAAAAAAGTACAGTGGTCTATTAACTTTGTCACAAAAAAAATGTGCGTAACAGGCAGAAGGAGGCGTGGCCGACCCCATAAAGTATATATATTCTTGATCAGCATCAATAGCCGAGTCGATATAGCCATGTCCGTCTGTCCGTCTGTCCGTCCGTCCGTCTGTCCGTCTGTATTGACGCCTAGATCTCAGAGACTATAAGAGATAGAGATACCAAACTTGGTATTTAGGTTCGTCTTTATTGCACGCAGATCGAGTTTGTTTTAGATTTTGGCCACGCCTCCTAAAACGCCTACAAATTAGATATATCTTAATTATATCGACAATTTAAAAGATAGACATTCCTAATAAGGCATAGACGAAGAAACCATTATTATCCACATTTGCTGAAAATTTCATCGCGATCGGATAATAAACAGCCAAGATATCAAGCAATTAAAATCTCCTTTAGTTGCCTTGTCTTATCAGCAACAATAACAACAACAACAATCACAACTAGATAACAATTGCATCTGGCTTACACTCTAGTAAGAATGAAATCTATCGTAAGACCATCGCTTACCAAGGCAGGCAGTGGCGCGATGTGCAGAGCGTCGGAACTCTGAGTTCGGGTCTCGGGTTCGAACTCTAGGGGACAGACAAATTTTTTTTTTTTGTTAATATATTTTATATTCAATTAATTTGTTAATATATGATCGGCATACTTTTTTTTAAATGCTATTCAATGTTAAAAGGGTGTTGGCAGAGTTCCTAACTGCGAAATATAAAGTCGCTGAAGTCTTAACATATTTGTATTTTGGCCACGTACGCCCATGGGCTTTGGTGGCCTATGGTGCTAAATTCCCGTAAATTTTGCAATGATCGGGAGTCGCGGGTTCAACTCCCACCATAAACAAATTTTTTAAAAATTATTTCTTATTAGCAGACTTTTTAGAACATTGGTCCGCGGCTCGAATCTCAAGTTGGACAGATGTTTTTTTTTGATTTATGATTAATGAAAATTTTAATTACATTTTTATAAATGTTGTATGTTTACATCAATTCGATATTTGTGTTATTTTGTTTTATTTTTGGTTAAAATATATTAAATACTTGTAGCGACTTATATTATTTTTAGCAGGGTTTGCTTTTGCATAGTAAGTACGTGGACTCCGACAGTCGAGTATGCTCGACTGTAGCACCGTCGACTAGTTAACATAATATTTTAAATTATTTTGTTGTACTTTACATCGAATAGTAATTAATGTAAAATGAAACGAAAAAAATTGTAAAATATGGATTCATCCTGTGCAAAAACATTATTAATTTCGCAACAATTGTTAGATGAATTAAAATGTTTTTAAAAGACCTTCAGACTTTTTATTTAATTTAAAATTAATTAAAATTAATTTAATTTAAATTTAAATTAGCATATGATTCATTTTAATATTTTATTTAGTTATATAGTTTGTATCAGTTGAATATCCGTTTCCTAAAGACTGTATTAAGGGTATATTGTATTCGTTGTAATGTATCTAAGAGGGATATAGAAGAATTTTTGAATTGTTAAATGGAACAGACCTCCGGCCAAAGTTCATTAGTATGTATTTTTTATTTCAGAGATATTTTCTGGTAAAATGGGCAGTAAGTGTATTTTCTTTAAAGGGTCGGAGATGCTTTCTTCTTATACTTATTTTTTAAGTAACGGTTAGAAAATATTTATTTATGTTCCATCATCAACAATTTATTAACAATTGTTCACAGCTTTGCAAATTTGTTTTCCACCTAAGGGCTGAGTTTGATTTTATATTTGATTAATTTTTGACAAAAGATTAGCTTAAGACTAATCAGCTGATTGACAAAATATAAATAAGAAAATTTACAATGGCAATGTTTTCGTTAAATCTTAAAAAAAGCTTTTCAGTTGTATATATTTTCAAATGAAACGATATAGATGTTAAATTTATTAATACATTTTAATAAGTATTTCATCTTAAAGGAAAAAAATCTCCCTTTAAATTGTATTCTATTGTTGAATGTGAACTGAATTTAATTTGATATTTTCCATTTTATAATACAAATTATATTTTGCTGTAGTCAGCATAATGAATGTTAAAGTAAAGTAAAGTATTGGTCGAAAAGATATGTGAGTAAACAAAGACCAAGACAAAGGCCCAAGATTGAATTTCCGTTCACACTGAACAATATCTGGTTGACAACGGCAACTGGTAATAAGGAGAGACCATCATAACATTTTCCTATACACTCCCACCGCAAGGCAGGAGGTTGGCAGGCAATGCCAAGTGTGGCTGACTTGGCAACAAGGCCAAGACGAGAATCAATTCGAGCCACATATTGTAGAAGCAACCTGATCATCCCCACACACATGTACATATTATTTGTATCTATGGCTATTTCTCATTCCTTGTTTACTTATCTGTGCCCATACTCGTTGATGACATTTGTGTTGAAACAGGCAAATTAGTATTTATTGCCTTTTGCTGCTATTGTTTCTGCTGCTGACATATTATTTTGTTTGTTTAATTAATTTACAAAAAAAAGGACCACATGACAAAATCATCATCATCAACTGCCATCTTCTTCCCCTCCCTCGTGCCCCTTCTTATGTCATATGACATATGGCAGTTGTAATAAATAAGCGTCTAGCAACAGATAACCAAAGACACACAATGCCCTTTCGATAAACGACGAGACGTTGGGACTCGTAAATTTCATGTGTAGTTTGGGTTGATTTAATGGCCATTCCCCCAATTCCCCACGCCCCCTCCAAGCACATAATTAAATCAACTAAATATTTAACGGCACATTTATATGATTCTCCTTCGTCCGTCCACATCCTTTGTCCTTCGTCCTCGTCTTTGACCATTTACTTCTTGGATTTTTATTACATTGCTGCGGCATTAAGTGGTCGAGAGTTGACCTCTCCTTCTCTGCTTCTTCCGATTCAGCCCCCATAAATTAGCAATGGCAACGCAAAATTGTATTAAGTAAATCATGTGGCAACGTCAAGATTGCCCAAGTCCACGCCCCTTGCCCCAAAATGGGCTTTGGTTCAATTTGGCTTTTATTGTTCTTCTTTTGGCTCAATCATTATGAAGTGTTTATATGAAATATGCTTTAAGTTCAGTAATTTAACTATGTTTTCATTTACTGAATATTCCCACCTTAAATTGTTATTAATCTGCATTGATTAATTGTGTATTTGAATGCAATAAATATATTTTAAATGTTATTTGCCTAGCGCTATAAAAGAGAGTTTCTCGAATAATTCTTTGTTTGGAATAACTTGAGCATGGATATAGTTCAGTTATGTATATTTTTGAATATACATAAAAGTTTAAATTCTATATTTAACGGGCAGTCTGAATCATATAAACTCGGAGTTTGCTGCGCCAATTACTTGGTTATCTGCTTTATCAGGTGTCCTACAGAAATCACAAGTGAGAGCGAATTCAGATAAAATCAATTCCGCTTGAAAAAGTTCTCAGTGTCACAGAACTTCGAGTAACTTATTTTCCTTCTCAGATTAAATTTCCCAAGGGTTTGTTAAGCAACATTTTTAAATTTTTCATTGCATAGTAAAAGTTTTTTATTTTATTTCTTTCTTAATTAATATTATTTAATTTATTTATATAATAATTGATATTGTATAGCTTGAAAAATTTAAACGTTATTAGAGCGACAAAAAATAAAAGTTACTCGACTACTCTAAATTTTAAAATTCGAGCAAAAAATGTGACATTATTCTCATGGCATCGGACTCCAGTGGATTGAGCGATGATAACGTTTCCCTCAAAAATTTTCAGATGAGTTGACTGTGTCACGGAGAAATTCAAGTGGAATTTATTTCTGTAGCACACCTGTATATAATCTTTATAAATATATATACCAAATTGATGTAAGCAAATAGTTTCTTAATATTTGTCATTTTCAAAGGTCGCAGAAATATTTATATAGTTAAATAGAAGTTAAACACTCTCATACTCTTTCTCGCACTGTTAATTTTTAGTTCATTCTGTACTTTTTTGTCGGCAAAACTCAGCTTGTTATTTGGCTTGACTTGGTCGAATTTGTTAACAGTTGTTCGCGGCTGCTCTGCCAATTGATTTTTTGTTTCATTAATGACAAGACCCACTGTACAGAATGCACACCACAAAAACAGATGGGATGAGAGCGATACTGGAGACTGATAGACAATTGCCAAAGGCCATTTTGCAGTATCTGCGTGTGTGTATCTGTGTGTATAGTTGTGTGTGTTTGTGTGTGTGTGGGTGGGTGGATTTATTTCACGGCACATTTAATTCGAGCACGCGCTCGAAGGAACAGAGACAATAATATCCTCGACGACGAGCCTGACAGCTTTGTGGACAATTCGACGACAGTTTTTCCTCAACGAAAATGTTTGCTGTTCTGTTGTAATTTGTTTAATTTTAAGTAGCTGCAGGAGCACTACATATTTGCCATTGACGACCCAGAGTGTGGGATTTTCCTATTCCCCAGCTCACTTATCAACTGCCCAGAGAGTTGTAATTCCCCTTGTTGCCAGTGTTGGTGTTGTTGGTGTTGCTGGCACGGTCATAAAAATCAAAAGAGCATAAAAATACATTTGATAATACAGCGAGTTCTGTTTGTTGTTTGTTGTTTGCTTTTGCTGTTGCCTTTGCCCCTTGGCGTGTTTGCCTTAAGTGCTCATTTCAATGTCGCCAAGTGTCAGCCAAGACGTGGGCCACGACTTCAGCAGCAGGACTAAGCCAGAGCGTCCAGGAAATTGGCAATGTCAAAGCCAAGTCATGAGAACAACAACAACGACTATGTCTAAAAGTGAATTAAAATAAATTTGCTAGCGGGGATTTGGGGATTTGTTGTGTAACGCATTTTTACTACGGCACTAAGGACACCCTCCAATGATTTTGACTTTCACACCAGGGCTGGCGAGCTTCAAAACAAATTTTATACAATTGTTCCAAATGCTTGATAGAAATAAGTACTGCCCGAATAGCTTCAGTTTCAATTACCATAACTATCTAAACAAGACTATTTCTAAATCATTTTAATCAAAAAATTGTGCGCATTTGTTTGAATTTACATGATTTTATTTGGGTGTTTGTCCTTAAGATTGCATGTATTACACATTATTTGAATTTCGATGTTTCCCAAACGAATTGACGTAATTTTTATAATGTGTCGATATAACAATTATTATTTGGGGTGCTACAGAAATCACTTTCGCTTGAATTTCACTTATATTTCATACAAATTTTAGTGAAATTCAAGCGAAAACGATTTCTGTGGCACCCCCGTATAATTATAATTAAACTATTATAATTTATAATTTTATCTAAACCGCATCTATTAACTTTTTATTTATCTTTATTATAAATCCTATTTTAGTGACTTTTAATGCATATTTGCATATGTTCTGGGTTGGTTTTGACACATCCCTGATTTTAGGAAAAGTTTGCTGCTTATAAAGCATAGCCGCAGTAATACATAATTTGGGAGTGCTCCACAATGTTTGTGTTTCTTGGAACATTATTATTATTATTATCTGGAGATTCTTAGCCGCTGGCCTTGTTATCGGCACTCTCTCCTTCTCTTCAAAGGCTCTGTGTCTATTGACATAAGCATAAAGCATTTATATAATTGTTATATCAAATATCAGGCGTTTTTGGGGAAACACTTTAAATGCTCAAAATGCCATCAAATTGATGGCTTTAAAATTAGCGTAAAGTTACCGCGGAGCAGACGCAAACAATCCCGCCAATAGAGCAGCTGACGCTGAAAGTGAAAAGCGAAAAGTTTGGAAGGGAGTCGGGAGCGGAAAGGGATTGAAGTGGAAGTGGAAGTGGAATGTGCGGTTCCCGTTAGTCAGGCTGGTCTGGGTTTGTATTTGAGTGTGGGATTGGGGTCTGTTCCGACGCATTGATAATGACGCCATGGTGGCTTGTGTCTTGGGGATTTTCGGGCTTCTTTTTGGCCCAGTTTACAAACTTTACAATTAGATTTGCGCGCGCCTGAGCTGTCGTAAGACCTTTTGGTCAGAGACCTCCCTTCAGTTTTCCCCAAAGCACCCACAATGGGCGTGATTTATTGGCACATTGTTGGTTTGTTTCGCTTAGAACATAAATCAGGCAAATATGTTGCGACTCTGTTAAGAAATTAAACAAATTGCAATTAGGTTAAAAAAAAACACACGAACTAAAATATTTTCCAGCCTTTTTTCTCGGTTTCTTCAACTTCTTTTGGTACATTAAAATGGTCAACGACTTGTTCTAATGATTACAACATAATCCAAATTTCATTACGATTACATCAAATCGAAATGATAAATGAAATGTTAAAATAATGAGACCAGCCTAAAGAGACCATTTCACGTTAACCCTTTTCCACTAGGGCAACTGACGTTTTTTCCGAAATAAAAATAATACCCTCGGGAGAAAAAAGGGTACATGGACTTTTTAAGAGTTAAAGTCAAAATATTTACTGTCAGTTTTTAAACTTAAATTAAGATATAGATATATATGCGAATCCTCAGAAAACGTGCAGAAATAAATACAAATCTCCGAAAAGAGTATCCAAATTGTGAATTGACAATAGAAAAAGTATTTCGTTGGCCGTTTTTCATCAGTTATTTTTTAGCATTTGCATAATTTCCTACAGATTAAACTACAATTTATCATATTTTTTTGGTCATGTTGTTCTTTTTCCGTGTTACGGCCGAATGCTCAAAGTGATTTTTAATAGCGGCACGACGTTTTCCAGCTGAAGCTTAAGCTTGCCAGTCCTTCTTCAAGGCAATCATTTGTTTATAACCAGGCGGAAGAATGGGGATTTGCGAAAAGGTCTGACAGAAGGAGAAGGGTTCAGCGACAGTTGCAGTGGGCCTGGATTTTCGAGAACGACTTGAAAATGCAGTGTCAGCAAAAAGGGATAAGCATACATCAAAGGCAGCCATAAATCTATGGACTCGCCATCTAGCGTCTAACGAGTCCTCGAGGACAGTCCGACTGGCGGGAATGCGGCGAAAATGCGAAAATCACTTGGCAATATTAAGCTCGAGGCGGGATAAGAGCACATAAAGCAGCACGCACGATAACTTGACCAAACAATGAGCAAAACACAGATATAAATCCAACTTGGCAGCCAACACTCAGAGAGAACTTTTGAGTGAAGTCAACACATTTTCACACACAATAAATTTTTGCCAGTAAGCGAAACCGAAACCGAAACGGAAACGGAAACGTGCAAGATACCAGGGATAGAATGGATGTTTCTGGGGTCGCTGATATGGGCGTGTCCGGTTCACTGCTCGCCTATTGATTTCAGGTTCCGACTTTAAGGGCAATCCGACCAACACTCATGGCGTATGCGCAATTTTGCAATTTTATTTTCTCTTTTCGTTTTTTGTCTTTACTTTCAACCTTGACACAACATCGGAATATGTCCCGAATTTTCCCAATTTTAGGATTTATGCCCAAGAAAATGCAGAAGCGTTAATCCAAGTCAATTAGTTTCTTTTGTTCATTTCGAGCAACGCCAGGAGCCAAGTATTTGTTCGCAACTTAACTTTATGGCAAAGTTTTGTCGAGGCTGACGAAAACTTTGACGACGACGGCGCCGACTTCCGTGACCTTTGCACCCTCGCGAACCATGAGGCTTAAAAGTGAATGGCAACCTGAGGGGCTAAAAGGTCAAACATGACCACCGTATATGCCTGGTTTGCGTTCAGGTCTTTGATACAAGGGCCAATTAATGGCAATGTCTTAGCAGGCAATAATAAATTTAAGAAATTTAGTTTCTTTAAAAATTTCATTGCTTATTCTTTAAATAGGTTAAACCGACTCACTCTGAAAAGAGGATACATATTTTATTTTTCAAAACAATCAGGCCTGTTCCGGGTTTCACTTCATACTTTATAGCGTTTAGTGAAATGCATTTATTCACTTTGCATTTAGGCTAATTATTTAGAACTGCTCGTTTTTCACTTTATCGGACTTAAACTCATCAGCTCAAAGTGAAATAAATCCGTAGAATTTCGCCGAAATGATATAAGAGCAGGTTAAAGAAATTCACTTCCGCAAAATCTTACCGAAAGTGAAAACCGGAACAGGCCTGTATAACTTGACCAACATTGTGTAGGGCTATAAAAGAAAAACTTTCAAGAAATCTAAGAAATAGAATACAGTCCAACTTCCCTAACTCGAACAAATGTATTGTCCCGTACTTCTGTAAGTCGAAGTTTTTGGGAAAATCCCCAATAAAGTTTGAATTTTTTTCGTTTCTATTTTATGCTTTTGTTACCGACTTGAATATGTAATATTGATGTACATTAACATATGGTGATGCAATAGGATAGTATGTTGCATCAACAATTATTTAAGATGTTCGTAATGTACTAATTAGTCAGCGCATTAGTGCAAGATTATTTAGCATGGCACCATCACGTGTATTAAAATGTTTATCGCTTGATGAAATGTTTAAACTTATTTTTTAAAAAATTAAAAACTGGACCAAAAAAATTGAAGTCTCTGAAAAATATGTCATCTCATCGAAAACAGAACTTCTTCTGGAATCAGCAAAAGAACAAGAAAGAAACAATTTTTGAGAATATTGACAAGTCTTGAACAAACTGAAATTTTTTTTTTTTTTGAAAATATCAAGAAAAGTTTGCAATATGAAATGTATTTATAAATGATCAAATTGTAGTGTCTTTAAAAAAATTAAAAAAAAATTCCCTAACTCTAAGTCTCTCTAACTCGAACTTTCTTCTTGGATAATGCTGATTCCAGTCAGGGATGTTCGACTGATTGTATCCAATTTTTCGTTATAAAATGTAAAATTAGAGTTTCATAAATCTATATATTGATTTTGGTAATAGATTAAAGACTTATATAGTTTCATAACTTGACTCGTTAAATTCAAAAGCCTTCAATATAATGACATTATTTTCGGAATTTTTGGGGAAGTTGAATGGCAAACATCTTCAGCCGCGATTTTGACACTTGATGTCTTATTTTTTGTTACATACCAAGAACCGCATTCCCCTTTATCCCCACATCCTCAACCCTTTTTTCGGGGAAGAGACTCTGGCTCCTGCCAACTCCTGATTTGCAGCCATTGAATTGAATGATTTTGTTTTTCAATTTATTGGAATTTGCTCGGCTGGGAGCAAAAAGAAACTGGTTAAACATTGAGGATGACCCGGAATAGGCTCTGGCATCTAAACATTGTGAGTATAAAGCATTTTTATTAAAAAAGGACGCACACGCACATCATGATATTATCGAAGTTGATTTATTTGTTTGCTCGGCTGTTCGTAATAGGGCTGGTTTAAACGGGTTGGCCAGATTAAAGCCTTTGTTTCTTCATTCATTTCTTTTCCAATTTGCTGACCGAGACACGTTTTATGCCTTTACTTTTTTTATTTGCTTCGATACGATATATAAAACACATTTTCAAATGCACCAAATTGTTTTCGCACGAATTTATTTAATTAAAATGCTTTTGTTGCCATTCCCATTCGCGCTGCCGTTTGCCAATGCCGGTGAAAAAAGTCAACGCGGAACGCAGCGGTTAAACACTACCAAAAACACTGTCAAACCAAATAATTAGAATTTAAATTCGATACACACAAGCATCCAAAATAAATTTTTTCATTATTTTAAGGCGTTGAAAATGAATTATCGTTTTATGCATTTCACACTTGGCAGGCGAGTAAAATATTTTTTATGCTTACGATAATGTGACATAAGGTGCATTTAAGTCTTGCACCTAAGTAAACATCTATTAAAGTCGTGATGTATGCACTTTTATATCATGGGAGGTATCATAATAATAAAGTTTTCCACTCTGACTCACTTTGTTATCGTATTTATAAACATTTTGAATCAGTCCAGTTTAAAATCTAAAATTTACAGTATATCAAATCGTATTATTGGCTTAGTATAATTGTGAAAAAATTAAAGAAATGCTTAATTTTAGTAATTCAACATAAATAATTTTTATTAATAATAGTTCATAGAAGTGGAAGTAAACATTGTTTTCGTTTTTGTTTTTTTAACCCATTTTCTGCAGCTGAACGATTTATTTATGTAAACCAATGTATTAAATTACATATGGAAAATTAAAAAAATTAGCAAATACAGAAAATGTTTACTCTGGTCATCCCATATATAAAAAATAAAAATTTAATTTAATTTTAGTTTTAAAAAATATTGAAGTTTTAAAAAATGTGAATTTTAATTTAATTTTGAACCTCATATTCGATTTTTAAGGTCCAAATTAGCCAAAAAAAAAGTGGGTTTTAATAAAAAACGCACAACTTTTTGTATCTCGGCATAAAATGGGTTAAAGCCAAAATCTTCGAATATTATTAAATTCATAATTATTTAATTTGACGGACTGCCTAAGATTACAAAATATTTTTTCAATCATTATTAATATTCCAACTTTGAATATATAATAATAAATTAAACGATACTTGCAGTCTAAAATATAAGTTAATATTTTTCTAATTTGGCAGCCTTTATTCTCTTCATTTTGTAGCTTAGTGCCATAATTCCTTTGCAAATGCTCCATTTTTTTATGTGTTTTTCACTTTTTTATTATTTTAAAAATCCGTTAACCGCATTGCTGACGACCACAAGCGGCTGGCGGTTTGTTTCGCTATCTGACTGGTTATTAAAAACAAAAAGCCAAAGAAAATACAAAAAGGAAAACAAAAGTTTAGCTAGAAGCCGGCGTCGAGAAGTGCACCGCCCACTGGGACCTGCGGATGCGAATTCACGGCGTCCATAAATCCCGCCAGCATTTCACATGTGTATGGGTTTTTTATTGCCGCGTGTATGTTTTAGCCGGGCCAGAAGGCAAACCGCTTGGCGCTGCTGTCTTTGCAGTTGACCCCTTCGGACGGAAACGCCAAAGGGGCAACAGTCGCGGGTGTTTGGGAAGTGAAGGCAGTCGAGGGGGGAAAGGGGCAGGCGAAGGGGAAACAGAAGCTGGCGGCGAGCTTTGCGCTTAAGTCTAATGCGAAAAGTTGTGAATAGGCTCAGTAGGAAATCCTATTTTATGGCGCAAAGTTACTGCAGTCATAAAAACGTTGCCCAACTCTGATGCAGACGGAGAGCGAGAGGGAAGGCGAGTGTGTGAGCGAGTCGGAGACAATGAGAATGTGAACGGCAATTTTTTTACTTGTTTTGTTTGCTCTTTCTAATGTGAATACTTGGAACATGAGCGTAATATAAATAATAGTTGGGAGGAAATGGAGCGCAGGTTGAATTAGCTAAACACGAGCAGAAAATTATCTATTAACAAAAGCTGACAGATTCGGACTTTAATATCAACTTTATTTATAGAGCAGAGTTTTTACAAGCGCAACATTGAACCAAAAAAGAAAAATGAATAGGCCAATGAATATATTTGTTTTATTGTCTGTCAATGAACTAAAATGTAATCAAACGCATTCTTGTTTAATATGCTTCACAAGCATAATTTTTTATTGGAATTTTTCATTTTAAAAATAATTGTAAGCAAGGGTAACAACATTATAGGTTGTAGTTGTAACACTTTGGTTAAACGTGTGCTTTAAGCAATAATTTAAAGATGGACAGAAGCATTACATTTGAAAACTATGCCCGTTATTTAAAAATTAAGTTGGGAATGGAATATAATTCAGGGAGTAGGATGAATCTGAGTTACTGCAATCAAATTGGGCACTCAGCCTTTTATAAACCCCACGCAGGTCATCAAGATTAGGCTTAAAGTTTAAAATTATTTTTGGAAATTGAATTCAACCATCAATTCTAATGGGTTATATTATGCCATACGTAAATAAAAGTAATATTAAAATAATTACGAATTTGGTTATATTTTTAGAAGTAGGCAAGTGTATTAAAATGTCGGCATTTTCTAAATGCGAATACAAAAATTAGAAAAACAAAAAATGATAAAATGCACAATGAATTTATTGAAATTTTATGTAAATTTGTAATAGCTGACACAATGCCAGCGACAGCTACAGTTACAGTTACAGTTACAGCCGCATTTACAGTTGCAGTTTGCTTAAATACGTTAATAAAAATTTATTATAAATTGGCCAGGCATCGAACAATGGCAATTGGCATAATATGCAAATAATTTGGTTAAAAAGTTATTGCATTTGAATGCACATATTTTAATTTGCATAAACATGAGCGAGCTTCACCACATTGTACTTTCCTCTCTCTCACCCTCTCAGTTTTCCCTCCCTTTCTCTATCTCTGTCTCTATCTCTATCTCTAGCTGTAATGCGAATTTGCCCCAGTGCATGGAGGCTGCGTGACACGCAAATCCGACACGTAAAATAATAAGCGGAAATGTTGAAAAATTCAAAGCAGATTCCGTCCGCCATCTGTCGCCTCTTCTATGTCTCCGACCTTCAGGTGAATTCGCTGCCTTCCATTATCGCATTGACGTTAACTGAAAGTCAAGATTTCTGCGCATTAATGCCAGCGATTCAATTTTCAATATCTGCGGCACGTGACTCGCCGTCCTCGTCCTCGCCCTCGTCCTCATCTCTCCCTCCCGCCATTGTCATTGAAACCTGACGTGCCCAACATGTTTAATTGAGGCCGACTCAAAAGAAACTCATACTCAAAATTTTAAAGCAATTCAAAGTCGCGCAGTTTACTTGAATTAATTATTAGACCATGAGCAGAAATTGGTCAAAAGATGGATGAAAATTAATCGACTTTTTCTCTTCTCTATTTTTCTTTGTCACCCAGTTCAAGCGATCATTACTAATATAATGGATATCCTCCATACCTTGGGTTGATTTTCTATTATTTGTAAACTTCTCGATCTTTCTTGGTCTCTTCCTCTACATGAATCTCTATTTAAGAAACATTTGTGATACGAATAATTCGGACCATAATTCTTAGAAAAAAGACTCGTATACTTTAATCTACTGCTCTTTCACTCATCCAGTTATCATCAAAACTAGAAGCCGTTAAAATTACCACACGAAAAAATACTCTGATAAAGTTTCCCTCTCAGCTCAAAGGACACTTATCTCTTATCTCTAACACTTAACTCATTATTTGTCTATTTTTCTTATAACTTATGATTAAGGGAAACGATTATTATAAACAGTGCGTTTGAAAAAGGCTACAGTCGAGCTCCCGACTAAAGGATACCCGTTACTATTTTTTAATGCATGCTTTTAGGCACTTACATTGCTTAAAAATTTTAATCAGCCATTACCACCTTTCTATTTGTTCGATCTTGTTAAGACTTTGCAGAATGATAGGTAATAGTAGTAGTTAACATTAATTAGTAAAAAATTCCAATATCTTAAAAGCCGTATGTGTTTTGGCTTTTCCCGATTTACGGAGGCGGAAAGGGGCGTGTCAAAAACTTGAAACAAACTTGATCTGCGCTGGGCTTATAGAAGTCTGTGCGCCAAATTTGGTTGCACAGATGGACGGACGGACACGGCTATATCAACTCGGCTGTTAATTCTGATCAAAAATATTTATACTCTTTTTTAAGTAACGGGTATAATTAACTTCCCTCCCTCTTAGCTCTTATTTGTCTATAATATACTCTCAGTTGAAGAAACCTTTAAGGTCTGATCTCTCATATATAATCAGCAGTCTGTTAATCTTTTTTAGATTACTTTTACTCGATTTCATTGTCTTTTTTCTAACGATGTTACGTAGTCAATGGCACAGTCATAATGCTTTAAAGACACTAGAAGACTGGGGCTTTTGGCACATCATAAGTTAGGCGGAGATTAATAGCCGCACTGAGTGCTTGGCACCTATCAAATTCAATCAAGGACATTCATCAATTTTCAATTTGGCACTTGGACGGGGGAAGACCAAGTCCGGTACAAACTAAAAAAAAAAAAGCAGAAAAAACAGCAGAAGGAAAAGCGGAAGCTCGTTTTGGTATTTACTGTGCGACTTGGGTGCGATTTCTTGCCATCGACAGCAGCTATCAAAAGAGTCAGAGTCAGAGGCAGCCCAAATGGCAAAGCGAAAAAAAGACTGCAGAAAATATGAAAAATCGTCGCTGACCGCAAAAAAAAAAAGAAACACAAACACATACATACAGTCACACAGTAAGAGGAAAAAGCATACACACACTCGTACTCATTCACTTGAAATTGATTCAATGTCATAAATTAGATTTGAAATACTCAAAAGCATTGGCAAATGCTTTCAAAAACGAAGGCGGCCATAAAAATGTGTGAGAAATTTGTTTTTGTCCCATTGGCAAGAGAAGCAAAAAAGAGAGGCAGGAAGAAAAGCGGGTGTAGAGGGAAAACCAATGAAGCACCACAAAATGTGAATCACAAAATAAAGTAAATTATATTTACGTATATTTTGCATAGCAATTGCGATGGGATTTTCTCTCACGCCGTCTCCTTCATTCGAATACATTGGAATAGCGCGCACTTTTTCTCTCTTTCTTATTGGGCAACTTTGTGTTTGCACAACATTACCAAAAATGTTGGCTCTGACGCGTGCCTTATAAATGATGTACAATCAATTAATTTGCGGCCTATTTACAAAGACCGCACACAGAGATAGAGTGTGAAAAATAGCGGAAGAGGAGCGGAAAATGTAGGATAGTAATAGCGCAAAGCTATAACAACCAAAACAAACAAGCAAACAAACAAAGAGAAAGGAAATCGGGAGGTCCACAATAATTTTGCTCAATTTGGCGGCAGTTTTATTGCATTTATCACGCTTGATGGCCAAGTGTTTTAGCTAATGATGCCAAAATGTCATATTCTTCTTTATTACTGAAATATTGTTTAATTTCTGATCAGAATTAGATTGGATTAATGTTTTATATTGACTGCAGACTCTTTTTATAATTACTTGTGGGATGAGAGAGTGTGTGTTTCTGAAAGATGACAAAGTTGTGCATCGGTATCGAATTTCTCCTCTTGTGAGAAATGCAGCCATAACTTTCTAATACCTTACCGTGCCTTTAGACGGAGTAAAAAGAATCTCACAAAAAAATATACAAATATTACATTTATAATTTAAAGTATATTGCTACACAATTTTAAAAAGTGGGGACGGACAGACGGACGAACAGACAGACGGACATGGCTCAATCAACTCGGCTGTTGATACTGATCAAGAATATATATACTTTATAGGTTCGGAGATGCTTCCTTATGCCTGTTACATACATCACACAAATCTAACATACCCTTTTGACCATTTTCAATGGGCACAGGGTATAAAAATAACTAAATGTTCCTGTTCAGTCTGTTTTTCTTTTACCGCACTACGATGAGATTTACTACTTATTTTCTTCGTCTGAAAATTAGAGATTGCTCAAATTTCGTTTTTTACTTGGGCATTAACCTTCTAGTGCCCATGTAAATTTAACGTTTCAACCAGGGAACGCAAACAAGAGTTATGAGCCACTGGATAAACTTTTATTTTAAATTTTCATTTAAAAATTATAGAATAAAAGTTGTTTTTGAATTTTTATTAAAAATATTTTTTCAATTTTTATAATAAATATTGACAATAAAAATTATTTTTCAATTTTTATTTTAGCAATTAAAACTAAGAAAAAAATGAAAAATAAAAATTTAATGCAACTGCCTTTTGAACCGGAAGGTGTATTTCGTTCACAAGGGGATGTACATATACATACATGTCACTGTTGGACATTCGGCTTCCAATTCAAAAAACATTTACAGTCAGTTTTTATTTTTCAACTTTTATAATAAAATTAAGAATAAGTCTTATTTTAAAGTTTTGCAATAAAAATTGATACACAACTTTTATTTTTAATTTTTATAAAAATTGATAAACAACTTTTATTTTTAATTTTTATACTAAAAATGGAAAAGTAACTTTTATTTTCAAATTTAAAATAATAAATTAAAATTGAAATTAAATTATTAGGTTTTAGAGTTTTCATTCATTTTTTTTTTATACAAATCAACAAATAACTTTTATTTAATAATTTATATTTTAAGAATTATAATCGACTGTCTTGTGATAAAATTGTTCGCCAATAGAAGTTTGTATTCCTTAGGTTAACAATTTAAGGCAAATTGTTAGACAGCCGTCTATCTGTGCCGTAATACAGGGCGTATACTATACGAGATTCGAATGCCTTTGACAACAATCAAGAAGCAATCAATCACTCAACTTGGTCACTGTCATGCATCCCTAAGCAGCGAGAGCAACAGCTACAGCAACATTTAGAGCAACATGTGACGACAGGCGAAGTACTTCCAGTTCTGTGAAATGCCGTTGACACTTGGGTGTCACTTTAATTAGTGAGTGGAACGATGAGCGACGAACGAGTATCGAGTGGAGTCCTTGGAGTATCGAGTGTACACACGCATCCATCATTGAGCGGGGAGACCCGTCAATATGATTTTAATACGAGTGGCACAAACGTTGCACGAATTACAGAATCACAGTAAGTGCCTCCAATCATATCGCCAGTTATGGCTGTGATTAATCATGGACAAACTGGGACAGTGGCAAGTGGCAAGTGGCAAACGAGACGCCCTAGGGGCTCGATGCATGTACTGCAGAGGCATTTAAATGATTTCCAAATAATGCCGTGACTTTATTTTATACGCCATTTTTTACGAGCTGCAAACTTTTGACCTTTTGCATTTGGCAAGGCACAACAATACACAATCAACACGTTTCGACAATCGATCGATTTCATGAGCAATCAAACGATGTCACTTGCGGCAGCGGCAACCCTCCACCTAAAAGTTGCGGCAAGTTCAAAGTTCCGAAACCCCGAGGCGAACCCGGGGCGATTGAAAAGCAAACACATTGTACAATGGATCCAGAATCAACGACCACAGTAGCAATAAAAGAAAATACATTTACCAAGCCCTTTTCTCTCTTTCTTCCTCAACTCTCTCTTTCGCCTTCGATTTTCTCTTGCTTACATTCAGCTGACAAAAGCAAACGGCCAAACACACAAATATACAGGGATGCCACTGAAATCACTTCCGCTTGAATTTCACTTCAATTTTGTTCCGATATGCCACAAACCGATCCGCGGAATAATTTTGAACGATGCCACATTTATTTTTTGTCAGAATTTGAAGTAGGGTATTTATAAAAAAATGTTTATGAAACCCCTTCCGTTCTCTTTCAATTAAGCATTTAAAAACCAGCAAGTTATGAAAACATTTGTCGCAAAGATTTTCCAGTAAGAAAAACATTAAAAATTTAGTATATAAAAAAGTTGCCAAAATTATTTAATTTAATTTATTCTTAGAAGGTGTCAACTTTAATTGAATTAATTCACTCAAATTCCTGTGGCTCCTAGGAAATTTCGCTAACGATTTCTGTGGCACCCCTTATAAAAATCTAACTATCTTTATCATCTTAAGTCAATATTTATAAATTCTTCATTTAAATGATGTAAGCTAAGCCACAAGTACAAACAGGCGAAGACTTAAAAGATTGGACCCCTTGGATACCAGAAATGACTTAAACCTTTGAAAATAAGTAATGTTAATAGTCATAGTTAGATAGTCAGCTTATTAAAATATAAGTGCACTTCAGAGTTTAAAGACAATAAGTCTCAATAAATAATAAGTCTCTTATTACTAAAAAACAAAGTAAAGAAAATATGTTGTTGTCAATAGATGTGCTGTGATGTTCTATGTAAAGTTAATCTCCTTAAAAAGTGGTGCGTACAATGTACATTATTAAGTGAGCTGACAGTGGGATGACAAACTAATCATATCCTATTCATGACCTGCAAACAACAGGAAGGCAGCACTCGCTTTGCCAACTTACTGGCAGCCCTCGCCCTGAAAAGAAGTTACTGGCACTTGGGTGGCGAGCTCGGACTAGTAAAAGTTAACAAGAACACGTAGTAAGGATTCTGCCGTTTAGGTTTTAATGCGATTAGAGAGTGGTAGACAACAGCAAAGAGCAGAGCCGGAGTCAAAGCTTCTACCGGATTGTTACTCTTCCTTAGGTCTGTGATTTATGGCACGCCGCAATCGATGCTGGGCCAGCGGCAGGAGTCGCTCGACCAAGTCTTTGCCTTGGCGTTATTTAACTTAAAAAATAAAAAAATTTATCAATTGGATTTGCAAACTGCTTTGTCATAAGTTCTGTGGCCTTTTGACACCCAAAATGCCCAAAGAGACGAAAACAACTCGCAAGTTTTCTGATTACACTCGGGTCAAGGAATGTTTTGCGACTATCAGAGCACGTGCGGGCATTTTATATTTGATTTACTGTTGAGAGCTCTCTTGGCACATGGAGAAAGAACAAATCCAAAACCTCTGGGAATCAACTTCCCAGCATTTATAAAGACTTCGCATCTTAGGAAAGAGAATCAGCCAACAATAGATTCACACAAATGCTTAGTTTTCGCTCAGACATATGTTTAACAGCCAGTTTAAAGGGATAATAAGGTTAATAGCAAACGGACAACATTATAAGTTGGGATAAGTTAAGATAATCAATGTGGTCATTAAATTAAACTATTCTATATTAAACGCTATTAGTAGAAGTTTTTTAACTTTAAATAAATGGAAATTAAATTTTTCCAATCGAAATAGCAAACCCACAATATTTGCTTTGTATTAGTTTTTAATTAATTTTCAATCCTGATAATTTGGAAAATATAAAATAATATTGCAAACCAAAGTCGCACCATAAGTAAGCCCTTAAAAAATATCAAATAAATGTAATTTTGGGATTCGACTTTCGCTTTTAATTTTGTCTTCTGTTGTTCTCAGGAACGACACTTTAGTTTTAATACTTTTTTCCACAAATTTTTACATCTTTCGGTTGGAAGAACCTGCGCTGCATTTAATTTAATTTTAGGTGAAAAAAAAACTAATTTTTGAGAGTCAGTGAAACTTCATAACATTTGGTATTATTAGGAACACTTTTGTCCTGGAATCGAAGCTCAAAAATCAATGTTGTGAAAATGGTTTATGATATTTTATTTATATTTTATATTTCACTATATATCACACTGCACTTATTCATTTTTGTTTTCAACAATAAAATCATTTTTGTGAGTTTTTATAAAAGTGTTTATATGACGTTACTGATCAGAAACTTTGTGTTTTGTGCCAGATAACACAAAAGCCAAAAAAATCTGTGTTTGGTCAGCTTAAAAAAAAACGAATGAACTAGTTGATGACAAAATAATAATAGAGTACACTTAACAATAGAGTACAGTTAAATCTAACCTATACGTTTCCAGTCAAATATTCATTTCGCTATCAATTAATTATTTATTGTTGCAGATTAATTAAGAATTCACTGGCCATTTTCACAGATAAACTCAGTTGCATAATAAAGCATAACGATCTTTCGATATTAAAACAGATTGGTGTTCGAAGGTTGTTGCTCCATTCCATTATGCAATGATATTTTAAATGATTTCAATTAAGCTGAATTGCTCAACTTCACTGTACTGTAATAACAACGTTCATTTTGCTGTTTCACTAAATATTTTAATTAAAGAAATAATTACAGTTAATGTATGGATGCAGTGCAATACACGTAATACACGTGGACCACGCCCTTTAAAATGCAATCGTGCAGTTTATGTTGGCATACTCTTTTATTACTGGCTATCATTATATTATCATGCCATTTGTAACACTATAAGATGATAAAGTAATATATATCTGAAAATGCATATCCTTAGTTCCGTTTTGTAACTTAACAATTAAAAATAACAATTAACTAATAATTATTATTTTTATAAATCATTCTTTTAATGTTTATATATATCAGAACAAATCAGGCCCAATAAGTACACACACAGCAAATAAAAAGCGAATCTGTTCTCAATAAAATTATTGTAAACTGTATGTTAAATGGGATAGTGTCAGCTGGCAAGGGTATTAAACAGTCAATACTTACAGCCAACGTTTACAACATTTTTTTATCTTCTTAAATAAAGTTTTCCATTGGTTTTTGCCTTTTTGTTAAAAACTTCATTAAGGGAATTTATTACGACACAGGCGGTCAAAAAATGCACACATACAATATTTTCGCTTTTTTAATTATTTCAATTTATTATAAGCAAAAGCAAATTCACATCCGTAGTGGTTGACAAAAGTGAAATTTCAATTTATTGGACTGTCAGGTGTGGAATTTGATTTTTAATATAATTAACAATCTCATTGTGTATAGCAAGATCAAAATCAAGTCGTTATTCCTCTCCCTTCACACATGGTTCAGCCAGGAAATAATATATACTTTAATTAAATAGCTGGGTGTATTAAACAATAATAGCCGATAAGTCAGTATTTATATAATTTAACGTCAACGCAGTGAGAATACCAAAATATACAATAACAATTCTGTTTTGAGCTTAAAAATACAATATAATGACCCTTCTATATTTGGAAAGATCTTGATTAAAATTAAATTTATTTTATATCAAATGTATTATAATACACTCAGAAAAATGCAGAGCGCTCCTACAGGAAAAGTTGTTAAATTAACAAATGCCACATTGCTCTATTTATTTTCTGTTATTTACTTATTTCTGAGAACGAATCGTTTTAAAAAGCAAAAATATATCGAACGCATAAAATTCTTCAAACAATTCTGATTTATTTGAAGGCTCTTATCGTACTTGGAATTATTATTTTCACACGACCATTGAGCTTTTGACATTGAAAAGTCCTGATTCAAGTCCGAGCGTGAACTATTTTTCTCTCAGTGAACTGTTCAGATATTACAGATGAAACTTTACGTAAATTATGAATTGTTCCTTCCAGTTCTATATGATATTGTGGCTTGATTTCAAGCAAATTTGTTCAGGATGTAGGGAACCATATTACGCATATTATGTAAGTTTGGTTGAGATATCTCAAATAACAAGCACACCAAGTTCAAGCACACGGACGGGCGGACAGACAGGCGGATACTGATCAAGAATATATTTATACATTATGCCACGCCTCTTTCTGCCTGTTACAGACACTTCACAAGTCCATTATACTCTTTTTTGCCCATTATCAATGGGCACAGGGTATAATAAAAACATCATTATGTCATTTATATTATTTTTGTTCGCTTTACTGGCGGGGCCTTTAAAAAGAAAGTGGAAGAGATTTCATATTTTCAGTCTCTTTTTTTTTTGTCCCTCTCAAATATTTAATAAGAACGCATTAAGATGCGACACATTTGCAGTAAAGTCAACAAATTGCCGACAGCAATTCTGGTTGCTGCGTGTATTTTCTGAAAACCGTTCCTCCGCACTATGGGGCGAAATCCAATATTTCGAATACTTATTAACAACTTTTAAAATAAGCTTGATTTTTGAATGTGGTTTCTTTATTTACATTATGTTTATGTGTGTTTTTTTTTGTATTGGTAACATGTAAGATCATAGTTTTTATTCCAAATAATAAGCTTTGACCTTTTTTATTATTACCAATAATGAGAAAAAGTACTTGTTGTGTGCTCTTAAAGATGGTTGTGGGAAAAAAAAAAAAATGTTGGATGGGATTTTGACAGGCCCACTTTTACAAAAAAATTGCTATGGGCATTCATACCATTACAAAAAACCCGCATCAAAATATCCGAAGTAGCTTTCGAGTTAATAATAAATACCTCAAAAACTGGGAAAATACCTCATAAGGCAAGCGAGCAAATCAGCATTGAATAATGGTGAGGTTACGTCCTAAAAAATTAACTTGCACAGATTGTGGGCATTGAGACATATTGCCTTTAAATTACAATGAATGAATCTACAACATACAGTTGGACATACATTAAGCCTCGTTAAGCAACTTTCTTTCCAAGAAATTAGCCTTCAAAGCATCGTCTAATTTTACAATGTATTAAAAGAGCACGCAAAAATACAGAATACGAATAATAGTACAACTACCACATAGTAAAAACCCGTGTAATGGGTATATATTTAAAATTTTATAAGAAAAGTGATTAGCCTTTGAGAAATACAGTGCTTTTCAAAAGCAACATCTGACTTTAACAGCTGTTAGGTTTAACATTGGTCTTTTAAATAACATGTTTGGTACTGAACTTCACTGTTTGAAGTTTTCTTAAGACACAAATAGTAAAATTAATACTTTGATAAAATGACTAAATATTCGAATATTCGTATTTCGCCCCATAGTGCCCCGAAGCTTCGGTCCAATCAAACTCACACACTCACTCTCAGACTTGGCAACCTGGCGACGTGAGCGCTTTAATCTTGTTTAAAAATGCGCAGCTGAAATAACAAGGTTGAGGGTTGAGGAGACTGCGTGACTTCGTGTAAAGGACGAATACACAATATACACCCAACACACGCATACACACACACACACATACACACGCAGAGTCAAGAGAAGAGGAAAGTGGAAAAATGTAGCCTGCATTTAGGCAGGCTGCCTTGTCAAATCTGCGCTGTGAGCATTCTAATGAGAAGTGCTTGCCAGTTTCCTCAACTTTCACAAGGCCAACGCAACAACAACAACAACAATAATAACAACAAAGTGCCGCTATCACAGCCGCATAATCAAAGGGCGTTGGGAGTTGGGCGTGGCAGGCTCTCATCTTCGTCTTCGCCTTGGCATTTCTTTTGACTGCCTCCTTTTGACTTGCCAGCTTGCCTCGTTGTTCTTTATTTTGCATTTTTTTTATGCGCAATATATAATTTCATATTTTTTAAGATAATTATGTCGATAAGTCGGAAAAGGAAACGCACAACGGGCACATAAAGCAGGTGAAAAAGGACTAAAGGCAACTGCAAATGGGCAGCGAGTGGGAAAATAAAATGGAAAAGCCTTTTCAGACAGTGAAATTGGAGTAAAGATGTGCAATCCATATTATACTCTGATTTTAAGATAGCTTTAAGATGCTTAGTACCCCAACGATCTTAAAGAAATTGTATATACATATATCATTAATATATTAATATATATATTCTCTTTATATTTCTTATTGTTTATATCTTAAATAATTCTTAAAATTTTAAATTATTTTCAGTGCTCGAAGCACACACTAATCATAAAATATTAAACTTAAGTATCAACTTGAACTTGAACGTAAATCAACACTATATTTATAGGGTATCAGCATGTCCATGCTACTCTGCAAGCAATTCTTTACATTTCAGAGGCCTTGTGGTATCACAAATCCGATTTCCAATTGGAACTTCAGTCAAAGCGAAATGTTGCTTCTGACCCCAAAATATTCGTCGGCTGCAAATCGGCTATTACAGCAACCGCAAAACAACAAGAATAACGAGAATAACGAGAATAACAATACCAAGTGCGCTCCAAGCTTAAGTCCTTGCCTCGTTGCTTCCAAAGCTGTGCAACCAGCCGCTGCAATTTCATTAGTAGGAGTAAAAACTCGTCTGGCATTGACTATCCCACTACACACAAATGAAATTTTCCCTGGCCTACAAAAATGTTCAGAATAGCGGGAGGCAGATTCAAATGCTAAAAGCAATCGTCTTATGACCGAAAATTGTTGAATTCGCTTACATTTTCTCAAACCATAAGTCAGCTCTCAGTTGTCAGTTCGTCAATCCTACACTTTTAAGCCCAGTCAACAACGACGAATTATTTACAATTTCCTCATTATTTCTCAAATTTTCAACGAGAAGCTGGTACAATAAGTTCCTATAGAATAAATTGCATTGTTAAAGACATTCATAGAAATATTATGCTGTTTATACAAGGCATCCTTTAGAATTATTCTGTTGCTTCCGTAATTATATAATTTGCAAATTGCAGATAATAGGAGCATTCCCCAAACAGATTCTTATTTGATTTTATTTAAATTTTTATTATACAAATTTAGATAAATTCATACTTTTGAAATATTTTACTATCTCTTTTAACTTGTTTTTGAAATAGTGGTAATATAAAATCATTATTTTAAGCTAGATTCATACTCCAATAAATTGTATGGGTCTAATAAGTTTTTATTACTTCAATATTGGACACACCAAAGTTCAATGTCATTAACCTCAACCCAAACCTAGTCGAATCGGACTCATTTTTTACAAATTTCAACTCAGTTTGTCTGTTTTTCAGACGTCCTCTTAGGTCGTCGTTTTGAAATGCTCAAAAAGGTCCTAAGAATATTTATACAGCATTAAATAAAAAGCATTTCAACAACAAAATTATTAAGTTCTATCTATTTTGTTCCGTTTGTCAAAGAATGTCCCACCTAAATTGTTGCTGCATTTTTTCTAAAATTTTAGTGTTGTATGTTAGTTAAAAGATATACAAGTTTAATCCTACCTTCTTTTAGATAATATCTTTAAAAAAATTGTGTAAATCGGTAAGTAGAAATGTAAAGTCAATGCAACTCCACCGATTTGTTATTTCCCTGGATGTGCGCTGGAATTGCTGGATCTGACAGTGGTATTTCAGCAGAATTCATGTACTCCAACAAGTGTTCGTGTGGGATGCTTGTAGTGAATGGAGGTTCAAACAATATTTCGTCATTATCCAAGTCAACTAAATTCATATAGTCTGTGCAATTGAAATTAATTCGGTTTTTCTTATATGATCTGAGCTTTGTTGGTTCATATAATTTTTCACGATAATATAAAATTTTGTTTATAGCTCTATCGCGGACGAACTTTCTTTCATCAAAGAGCATTGCCAATAAAATATTTTCTTTTAACATAATTTAACGTTAAAGAAATTTATAATTTTTATTAAAAATAGTAAAAATAAAATTTTATTGTTTTACGTTTTTTGTTAATTTTTTGAAACATATTTTTATTATTGACAAATCGATTTATATTGTTTGACCATTAGTAAACGCCCCTTCGGATGCCACGCCCATTTTTATTTTGTTGTCAAAATTTTTTTTTAGATGTCAAGAATATATATTTTAAATTTCAGGCCGATATCTCACTTCGTTAGAAAGTTACAGACTTTTGCCTAAATTTTCTTAAAAACCTATAGTTCATGGCTTCCTCGGCTAATTTCAATGTATTAAAAAAAATTGTTTGGTTAATTAAAAAAAAAATATATTTATAAAATTTGTTGCAAAAAGATGAATCAGAATAAGGCTTAACACTATTTGAAAATGTGTTATATTTTTTTTAATACATTAAATACCTCAAAATACCTTAAAATACCTTAATCTAAAAACTTCATGCTTCTCAGCGGAGGCTAGGAATTCATTTTAGACATATAGTTTCTTCGTGAAAATATCTTAGAATTCATCGTAGAATCCTATTCTAGTGAACGATTCTCACGTTTTTTTCGACCCGAACAAATTGACCCGCCCTAATATACAAGTTTAATCCTACCTTCTTTTAGATAATATCTTTAAAAAAATGGTGTGAATCGGTAAGTAGAAATGTAAGGAAATTCATAGAAAATATAATAAAGTCAATGCAACTCCACTGATTTGTTATTTACTCTTATTTCGCATTATAAAGGGTCATGGCTTTCAGCATGAATTGACCACGCAGGCAGTGTCACGTCGCATAGACAAATAGGAGGGCGAATTCCTACTCAATGGCTTAAATGATGCGTTTATGGAATATGCAATTCGAGTGTCAGATAGTTGCCATTGGCCACAGTGCGCCGCACCA
Source organism: Drosophila quinaria (assembly GCA_035047525.1). Lineage (NCBI taxonomy): Eukaryota > Metazoa > Arthropoda > Insecta > Diptera > Drosophilidae > Drosophila > Drosophila quinaria. The sequence continues at coordinate 49,149 of JAWNPO010000277.1, read as the reverse complement.
CAGTGCACTGACCCACCGCACCAATTGCATAAAATCAACGTAAAAACCTCAGCAACATTTAGCAGCAATGCATAAATCATAGCATACTTAATAGCGCTAACACAGACACACACGCACACACGAACACAGTTTAATATAAATTGGTTCGTTGTCCAGCTGCGAAACTGGCTCGCGGTTGTTTTGATTTCGTTTGTAACCTTTAATTAGAAATATTGCCACATTCTAAATGAGCCATGCCAGGGGCCATGTCAGAGCTGAATTTAAGGCGGCAACAAATTAAATATTGAAAAACAGAATAATAATTAGTAGGCAGTTCGAATTTGGTAGGAGCGAGTGCAGCAACAACCGCAGTACGAACATTTATTTATGCATTTATGCACAAAAATTAACTAATATAAGTGACATGAAATATTTCGGTTACCGTGGTCAACAACTACAGACTGGTTCAATTTCGCGGCAATGCATTGAATTAGCCGCCAATCGAGATATAATTGAGTTAGTCCCAACTGAAATTGTTGTTTAAGTTCGATAACAAAATGAGGACTTTGAATAAAATTACTGAAATTAGACTGTACCATGTTTATTATTTTAAATAATTTTTCTTTTTCCCAAAGACAAAAACAATACTAAAAAAGTTAGAGTGTTTTTTAAAAAATTTGTGTATAATTTCGTATCGAATTGTGTCGAATTAGAAAACATAGCAAATTTCATTAATTTGCGTTCAATTGACTTATAATTTGAGGCTCTGACTGTAATTCTAGCTGCAAAAACCATTTATTAGCCAAGCGTGATTCATTTTAATTTTCTTTTCATGCTGGCTAATTATAGTAAAATTTTTCGCATTCTTTCTATGAAAGTCTGAGCTGGAGTTGCAGCTAAGCATTTGGAATATGTCTTGCAATTCCTTTCACAAATACTGACAGTGAAATTCCTTTACCTGGTGCAAATGATAAAGCAATGTCAGGACAAATATGAGCAGGTCCTTGTGCAAATGCAATCCCTGTCCTAGTCTGACATTAAACAATCGCCACCCCGTTGCGAGTGCCACTCTTTGGGGGGCAAGAAGATTTTAATTTAGCTGCAACATTCCAGGACGGTTGCTTAAGTAACTATGCAAGCAGCTGGACAGAATGCAGCTGGGTTGAGATGGTGGGAAAGGCGGCAGGGAAAGAGGGGGGATTGAAGAGGCACAGAAAGTGCAGTGAGTAAAGTGAACAGATAAAAGGCAACAACTGCTGCGCTGATTTATCTGTGCAACATTTGGCAGTTGCAGCACAAATTGCCAACAGAAATTAATAAGAGAAATACGTTTACCGTCATTTCCTGTCGATGCCAACAAGAAAATAGATACTCTGTTCAAAAAATACAAGAAAACAAGGCCGAAAAATCTACTCCTGAGCTATCGACTGAGAGATGCCCTGTGACCCGCTCTGAGAAACACGTATAAACATTTCATAACACATTAAAGCAAATACACACACTAAGAAAACTTCCTAAAAGTGTATTAAATTTTTATTTGTGTTTATTATATGATTATGATGCGTAGTAATCTATAACAAAAATATAAAATATCTATATAAAAGAATACTTAGGCCTATTCCGAATTTCTAATGTTATCAAAAAGTGAAAACCAAACAAAACAATTCCGATCGAAATCGTCTTGTTTTTACTTTTCGAACTCGGTTTCGAAAAGGTTTCGAAAATTCATTTTCAGTATTTCAGGTTGAATATATACAGATAAAATATAGCAGTTAAGTTATTCAATTAAAGCAACTCCAGAAGCTTCCGACTGGGAGAATTGGAATTCAGAACAGCTCTGTTTTGTTTTCTAAAAATATAGATGCTTTTAAAAAAATTCTTTTTTAAAAGTACTTGAACTGTTTAAGCTTGAGGTAGTGAAGTTAATTGATTCTAAAAATGTTTAACTTTATTATAATTTTCAGTTTATAATTTTAGGTATTTATTTTAATGCTTCAAAGGCATTTGTTTTCAAATGCGACGACTGTGCAACACACGTTTTGAAAACGACAATTATTTTAATTTTTGGAATTCGGAACAGCAATCAACTCGTTTTGTGGCAAATTGACCCGTTTTCGGAATTCGGAACAGGCCCTATTATTGTTGTTGTAAATTTAATGTCCTTTTAAAGCTTTTAAACAAAAATAATAAACAATATTCAAATTTATGCTAGTCTAACTCTGTCTGTTACCTACATTTTCACATAGTTAATATACCCACATTTTTTTGGCCGACTTTCAATAATCACAGAGTACAAAAATCACAGCTAATAGCACATTGTTAGAGTTCTTGTTGGAGGACTGGAAAGACATTCCAATAACTGTACAACATCCGTTCGATCCACACAATGGCGAAAACGTTTTCAATTTCAATGGGGAAATATTTTATCTCAACATGAAAATGTTTTTAGCAGCCTTTTGTAAGTGTGTGCATGTGTGTAACGCAAATGCACATATATACATATATACAAACTATCGGAATCTTCTTCTACCTGACAACGATGAGATAACAGCAACCACAAAAAAAAAAAAAAAAAAAAAAAAAAATAGCGAGTAGAATTCAATCTTAATCCATTGGCTCAGCAGGATAGATTTTTTCAGACTCTTTTCTGCTAACAGACTGAAAAGTAACTAAATATAATAAATAGAGAGAGAGAGAGAGGGGGTAAAGAAATTCCCTTCGACGTGGCTCAATGGGAAGCTGTTGACGTATGCACTTGACTTGAGTTGCACATTTGTGGCGAAGGCTGCCAGTCGATTCGAGCCACAGCCAAATCCAAAGAAAAATAGTTATTGTTTGGCAACGACGAGCCACAAATGTCAGAAGGTGCAGGAGAGGAGAAGATGGAGAAGAAGAGCCAAGCCCACTACCAAAATTGGAAGCAGTAAGTAGCTTTATTATGGGATTTTAAGTTATTACCCCACGAAGGCAGATGCAGATGGAGGAAGGAGCGGGTAGCAGGCAAACATCGAGTCTGAATCGGGTGTCATTGCAAACACTCACGTATGCAAACTCTTTGCACTTCAGCAAGAGCCTCCAGAGATGATATGCCAATGCCATGTGGGTGTCTCTTTTAAAAAGGAATTGAGTAAAGTTGAATCAGGTTGACAGAAGCAGAAGAATTATTATCAAGCAAAGCCTTGAGCTAAAGCTGCAACCTATTTCGGTTCAGATATCTGCAAATCCCAGCCCTAAAATCACACTCTCACTGTTTTTAGTATACATTAAGTTTTTTTTTAAAAAGTTTGTAACAGGCAGAAGGAAGCATCCCAGGGGGTAGTAAGTATATATATTCTTGATCAGCATCAACAGCAAAGTCGATATACCCTTGTTGTCTGTCAGTCTGTCCGTAAAAGCGAAAGGATCTCAGAGATGGTAAAAGCTAGGACCACCAAGTTTGGAATAAAGACTCCTTATTATGGCAGGCAATGTCAGTTTATGTTGCCACGCCCACACCAACGTGTGTAAGAATTTAATCACCAAGTTTCATTACGATTGGGCCGTAAATAGTGAAGATATTAACTATTTTGTCCAAGGCATTTTAATGGCAACTCTATAAATAGAATATAACTAATGGTTAATTAATACCTTTTACATTTACTCCGCCAGAATGTCCATCGAGAATGCATATCGAGTTTTCCAGCGTTAGACTATGTGGGGGAGTGGTGGAGGTGATAGATGCTCGGCACTCGGAACGGGAGATCGAGGTTCGAGTCTCGGAACTGTCGATGCAAATGATTTTTAGTTATTTAATATTTTAGAGATACGTGCCCGTGGGCAAGGGGTTCGTGGGTTGGATTCCTGGTTTAGTAAACCTTTTATTTTTGTTTTTTCTTTATTTTTATTTTCAATAAATTTTTCAAATTTAAATATGCCATGCACATTGGTTCAAATAACTTATCATATTTTGTATGTACTTTATGAATCTGCCACAAAAACGATAGGCCGATATTTAAGGATAAGTATATGAATTACATGGGCATCAAACCTTCGGGGTGCCGTGGACTAAGACTAGGGTATATTACTGTCGAGTACAATCGAATGTTCCGCTTGTTTTTATAGCGGTTTTAAGTTTTTAGCTTACCATTACTGAGTTTCATTAATATATGTATTTCCAAATTGTTTAACTGGTGTCTCTAGTCGGGGTCTCGTTTAAAGACTTTACCGCTGTATTAAAATGTGTTTAGTTGAAATACGATTATGTTCACCAAAATTTAAATTGAAATTGTTGAGTTTAAAAAAATAGACTTTTATTGGACCGAACCTTCTTCAAAGTAAGCAATTGTAAAACTGCTATTTTCACCCTGTGCCCATTGAAACTAAACATGTTTAGGTTCCTTAAAGTTAAATTAGCTTCCACCTTTGTCGCATGGAGACATTTGGGACAGTCCCACTCTAATCAATGTATGTATGGTCAACATTTTTAAAACTTCTCAACCGTGTCAACTTTATTATGCAGAATGACACGAAGGAAACGTTTAACTTCCAACCAGATTTAATCAGTTTATTTTCCTATCAGCGTGTCCATTGATTCAACCACAGTTAGAGCATCCCAAGTGTCGTTCCCATTTCCGTGTGCTTTTGAGAAATTTCGCGTGCTCGCTAAATGTTTGTCTAAATGTTGGCCTAGTTAACAATTCAGCACAGCAAATGTGGCTAAGATGAGTGTCAGCAATGACTGCTGCGTCACATTTGACACTAAGACTAATTTAGTGCAAAACGACAAACTGAACCGAAAACTGAATTTGTTGTTTGGCTCGGCACGCAATAACTTGGCCAGAAGGTTTTCGAGCCAAGAGAAGCAGCCTATTCACATGTATCTAATATTTAAAGTGACATATCTATTTATATGCAAATACCACACCTACCCCTATTCTAGGAGTATTACCTGAACTCAAATATGAGCCGAGTGTGCGTGTCAAGCAGACGGCTTCTTTCTGCTAAATTCTTCGCACAATAAATCACAACACATACGCGTTCCATATGAGCGGGAAGTAGGAGAAGTAGGAGAAGTAGAACTAATAAATCTAAAGCCAATTAATTGACTTAACTGCTGCCGGCTGTGGCAGGCAATGGCAAAGGCCTTTGCACCCTTTTGCAATGGCTCGCAATTTATGGGCACGGCATAAACTTGAACCCGCACATAATAAATCATAACACTCTACAGATAATAGAAAGCCTTCTAGCATACTTGCAGTACATGAAATCTCGAATCCTCAATCCTTTTCGGTTATTCACACACTCGCACTCTCCCAAGGCCGTGTATGTTTTAAGTTCCGCCAGGGGCATCAAATTTTAACATACCGCTTTTAAATCTCTGTACGAGTAGTGGGAATAAAAATGGTTATTTCCCTGCCCAGACACATAATTTACACCCCTTCCCTCCTCGAAGACTAAACCTAAATCTAAGCCAAAGGCACAAAGTCACAGAGGACGTGTCCCTCTCACTTGAATATGCTCGACACCACAGTTCCACAATCACATGCAATCAAAATGAATATTTAGAATTATTGTCTTTTCCTGTTGGGCTTAAGTAAGAATATCTAGTAATTTTAAAATTCTCCTATTACCTTTAATACTTACTTTACGTAATATTTATTAAACATAACTATATTTTCTTTACAAGATAACTTTTCTTTACCAGATAAGAAATATACAATTTTGTAACAGCTAGAAGTGTAACTTAAATATGATCTGATAAAAAAAAAACGTTTTTATGGGGTAAAAGTTTAGTGGCGAAAACATTTGTATGCCTCAAAATTTGTGATATCCAATTTTGTGACTATAATATTAAGTTTTACATGTAAATTATTTTGACATAAAATTTTGACACTCGGCTCAATGCGCTAAATTCTTCATACCTTATAAATATTCCTTTTTTGCGCAGTGAAGAGTGACAAAAATTTTATATTAAAATAATTTATATGTAAAACTACGTCAGTACCATCGTTAATACAATAATCATAACTGTGAAACACACCGGTAGTATTTTTTGTGACAAACGCGAAATTAAACAAACTACAAAACATTGAAAATTATAAAAAAATCGTTAAGGGCGTTTTCTCAAAATCTGCCAAAATGTGGGAAAAAATATCTTATTTCACCTGTGGCTTTTAGCTGTCTTAAAAAAAAAACATTGAAGGTATGCATAAGAGGTAGGGTGGCTAAATTTTTTTCGACCCAATGCGGGCATCGAAATCGTAATGTACGGTGAATGCTCAGAACATTTCCCTAAGAAATCATGTGTCTAAAGTCAAAACCCACTAAACAAGCTATTTTTCGAAAAAGTCGTAGAACAAAAGTTACTAGATTTTTGATCGGGATTTAGTCCTCATTTAAATTTTTAAGCTAAATTAATGCTTACATAGAAACAGACAAACAAACAAACAGACCGACTGACTTTTCATCTCATTTTCGGAAGGGCACCAAAAATTTCAAAACTAATTTTTAATATGTCTCCGATGGACTCATTTGCTCCAATCTATTCAATTTTACCCCTCTCACTTACACCTGATTATCTCATGAACCAAGTGAGCTTCCAAAAGTCTTAGTATGCACGTTTGTTAGTTGAACTGATACCTTTTGATCTGTATATAACTTGAACTGATCGGATCAAGATGTATTTTTTATTATAATAAATAAATACACCTTGGATCGGATAGTCATAGCAAATTCTCCCTTCTTCCTGCCTACTACATCAAATTGACAAATCACTGCCAATTCATCCTCAACCAATGCACCCGCTTGAAAATACCCACTCACTCACAACTCCTCACAGAGGCCAACATTGAAAACATTAAAAATTTTGTAAAACTTATTTCTAAATTAAATGTAAGAATGTAACATATGTACACAAAACCAGCCTGAAGGCCTCCGCTGCTCTGGCTATAAACCAAAATTGTAATTTAGAATTAATTTCTAGGCTACAATATTATAAATAAATAAACATCAAATTGATTGAATAGTTACAACCTTTATCACAACAAAATAGGCTTTTGTTTTCTAATTTAAGTTTACCTGAGCTCGACATATTCCCAAAAGTTTAGTATACTTGCACAATCTATTTCTAGTAGACCTTACTTTTAAATTCTCTATTATTTTAAAAGTTTTTTTTTTTTTTGGGAAACATTTTTATTTATTGAAATTATTTTAACGTGTTTATTTGTACTAAAACAACGAATATTTTACTATTTTAGGTAAGTGAAAGAATGTGGTTTGCATTGCGTCTAATTTTCTATCTCAATTTTAGGAAGACTTTTCTGCTTTTTCCAGTCATGAGCGTACAACCGGAATTTTCCTCTCATAAAAGGGTTGCAAACTACCCCTATGTTAATTTTACACGAGAATATGCAAAGAAACATTTCGGTGTGGACTTCATGGAACTTTCGATAAAAGCCGGCAAAGCTTGGAACAAACTGTCCGATGCCCAGAGAAAGAAATATCAAGCTATGCACGATGCCGAAGCACTACCTCAGACTCAAGCTCAACTTCAGCCTCAGTCTGAGCTTCAACCCGATGCAACCGATTCCGGTGCCTGCTGTTCAAAAATGCGCCGTTCCCGACCAAAGTCGTCCTGCTCCGCTCCCAGGCCACGTGCCATGCATAAGAAGCCAAGAATGAGATGTGCTCCAAAAATGAGATATGCCGCAAAAATGCGATGTGCTCCAAAGGCGAGATGTGCGGCAAAAATGAGAAGTGCGCGGAAGCCAAGATGCGCGACGAAGCGCAAGAGTTGTCCTAAACCGCGGTGCGGGCCAAGGCGTCAGCCTGCCTGTAAGCCCAAGTGCCAAAGTCAGGGACCCGTCACAAACAATGGCTATCTGAATTTTCTCCGCGAATACCGTCGCAAGCATTGCGGCCTGAAGCCCAAGGATCTGGTGATGAAGGCAGCGCGCGCCTGGTGCCGTCTCCCTGAACACAAGAAGGATGAATATCGTCGTCAGGTAAAGATCCCAAAATATCTTTAATTGCCTATTCCCAATGATTTCCCATTCCAGGCATGCAACGTGACCACAAGTATCCGTCACAAGAAGCGCCGTGTTTGCAACACATCCCAATAGATTTTTGTTAGTGGCATCTCAGCGCAACGGCATCGAGTGTGTATCGTTCAAAACCGTCTCAATCTGCTATTAGATTATTATAGGACTATTAGATTATTATAAGCCAAACCAAATCAATCGCAGTTTTATTGTAACTTACACCCCAAAGCAAATCTGAGATATTGCCGGATTTCAAAATGTCAGGAATAAAAGCGCATTTTATGAAATTCTTTCTGTATTTTTAGACACCTCACAGGGGTCCATTAACTTGTCACAAAAAAAAAATTTACGTAACAGGCAGAAGGAGGACCAGTCTGCCCGTCTGCGATATCGCCTCGATCTCGGAGACTAAAAGAGCTAGAGGCTCCATACTTGGTATGTAGGTTCGACTATATTGCACGCAGATCGGGTTTGTTTTAGATTTTTGATCGGACCACTATATCATATGATAATCGAACATCAAGTCTTAGTATGAATAACTTTATTGTTGTTTAAAATATCTAAACCAAAAACGATTTATTTAATTGTATTTTAAGCAGTGTTTGCTTTTCCATAGTTAGTACGGGGTCTCCTACAGTTGAGTATACTCGCCTGTAGCACCGTCTATTAGTTTATATTGGCTGTGTTCATATCCTAAGCAGCAAAGGAGATTTTGGCGTTTCAGATTCTATGGCTGTCCGACAAATACTTAGCCCCTTCACCTGAGTGCGTCAATATCGCAAAAGAAATTTTCTGTTGTGTTTTTCTTTCTCTTTGACGGCCACTACAATTGGTTTTGTTTAGACAGCTAATGGAAACGGACGAAGAAAAAGACTATATAGATAGATCGGTGATCCGATTTTTCGGATCCACTCATGATCCAAAGGAGTTTCAGCGTCGTTCCGTGACTGTTGACGAATCATTGGATCCACTGATATACATCGGAGACCAAGGAACAGTTGAAACAGTGGAGTTCACCAGGCGAAAGTGCTCCGAAGATGGCGAAAACAGTCCCTCCAGCCGAGAAGATGATAATCAACGTTTCCTGGGATTCACAATGTGTGATCTTAATCGATTACCGGGAGAAGTTCACAACGATAACAGGACTCTATTATTGCGAATTATTAGGCCGATTCGATGCTGAATGCCACAAAAAACGGCCATAAGTGGCAATGAAAAAAGTGCAAAATTACTGTTGAGTTTTATTTTGAGCGAAAAAAATAAAAATCATTATTAAACTGCAATCTCGGAAAATTGACAGAGCTGCATATATGGAACGAAAATTAATGGGTTAAATTTGTAGATTTACTTTTTGTATACAGTTTCGCGTCTTCTGCTCTTTGGTTTATTAAAATTGTTGAAAATCCAGGCCCGAAATAAGAACGCAGTTCTTATTTATATTTGATGTAAGCACGGTACAGCACATCGATCTGTACAGCTCAAGAATCGCAACAATACAGAGTGAGACTTAGCAACATTCAATGCGTGCTAGTCAAATGCGTCAGGCAACATAATGTTTCTAGACCAGCGGTGGGCACGCAATGGCTCCGGGAGCCAGCGGCTGCTAACGAATTCAGATTTCGTGCCCACCGCTGTTCTAGACTGTCGTCGCATAGGATATAAATTTCACAATGTCGCAAACTATTGCGTAATTTTGCAGCATGCATGTTACTAAACTTAGTGATGAAGGTTAAAAGTATTTAACGAAATTAAAGTAATATTTAACTGAGATATTCAAATTTTAAGAAATCAAGTCAACTGCAAATGGAAATTTTTTGCATATCAAAAGGGGCAATAATGGCGCGAATATCAATATTTTACGCGATTTTGTTCCACAACTTCTATCATAGCTTTGCTAATTATTCTTTTTAAATAATAATTCAAGTTTAATGCCCTTTTTACTCTGAGCAACATCTAACATCTGCCATCAATATTTTTGATGTGCCTATAGTTTTACCCGTGCCGAAATTTCCCCATCCGTTCCACCATCTCCTACTGTTGTTAATATTTCATACGTTTCTAATCGGTTTTGAGCCGATTTTTTTTTAATGCAACATTAGAAATTTGCCTTTCGGTACAAAAATGTAAACAATGTTAACTAAAATGAATGGCAATGGTTTCCGCTAATATTTAATGTTTTTTTTTAGTTAAAAGAGCTCAAGAAAGGAATTGCTAACAGAATATTGGAGATCTAAGAGGAGCGCTCAAGAGGTGATACATTAATGGCGCATATGCTCAAAAACCAGAAATCCTAGTGATTGGATACATGTCCGCATGTATGCCCTTATTGCATTTTTTCATGGAATATATGGAGGACTCGATCGAATTTGATCCAGGATGCATACGTGGAGTACCAGTACCATCATCAGCCAACTCGAAACCAGAGTACCTGCATCAAGAGGCTGCACGTGAAGAAAGAGCAGCGCTAATTTCGCAGAAGCATTAAGAGCTTTACTTTAAAAAATGACCTGCAACTCACTTCAAATAATTAAATAACTTTAAAATATCTTTTATTCTTTAATTAGAAAATTTGCAGTTGGTGTATATTATTTTAATTTCTGTATATTGCTAGTCGCCTTTCGCACCCTTTGTGCTGCTTTCGTCACCAGAGCGGACTGGCGCCCGCAGTGACTGACAGTCAGCGATATCTCGGCTTCTCGTCATCGTTTGCTTCTGCTAAATCTTAACCATTTCGAGGGTTGTGACGAATGCCACCAAACCTTGCCAATTTCTCATCAAGGCTCATTTATACGAAGAGTAAAATTTTACAATTTTGTTTACAAGCTTTTGACGTAAAGTGACAAATTGATGTTAGACGTTAGATGTTGGCTATGTGAGTCTGTACTTCACATCTACAATCATTCCCATGCGTTCCCGTAGATGTGCTCAGTGTAATTAGCCAATAAGGAGTTTCTAATATAATAGTGTTCAAAAGCATCACCATGTTTTTGTTCATTGACATTATTGTCAAATAGAAAACTCAGTAGGCGGTACTCTCTGTATTGGATAACGTAACTTTCTCAGCTGATAAATAGTTTAGTATACATCTAAAGCCCGTGCGTGCAACAACACATTTTATTAGTACTCAAAACTTTTTATAATTTTTTATTTTTATAATTTTAAATTGTTGTGCATTCAGTTTTACCAAGAAAAAAACACTTCGAAGGTAAGTATAAATTTCCAATTTTTGCTACAGATAAGTTTTGTTTAAATGGGAAACTCTTTATGTTAGGAAAGCTGAAAAACGTTCACAATCAGTTAATGAAAGACTAGACACGAAATTTATATATAGGTTCTTCGATTTTTCGGTAAAAAATACTTCAATAATTTAATTAAAGATCCATTTTTATTTTGGTGAGAATGTAAAAGAAAGGGTCCACATTAAAAAGTCTAGGAACAAAAACATTTTCATGGCCCCCTTACAATAATTGGACGGGACTATCACTAATAAATACTTATTGAACATCAAGTTTTTGTGGTGCTCTCACGCACCAAGTGCCTGGATAATGCCGTCGCAGTCGAAGCTCGTAAGCATAAATCCAACTGACGCTAATTGTTTGTTGCAATTACTACTGCAGCAGCAGCAGTTGTTGCCGCAGCCTTTCGGCTACGTGCAACTGGCAGAGACACCCGGAGACTCCCCGGCAGTTATAGTTGACAGTGCGACAAGTTTCGGGGAGTGGAAGGTGGAGTGGGTGGCTGCCAATGTATGCAAATTTGTTGCATCTACGAGTGCAGTGGCGCTGTTGCTGATGTTGCAGCAACAGCCAACAATTACTCAAACATTGTTGCAGCTGCTCGGTGTCGTTGCCGTCGACGTTGCTGATGCTGCTCGTTGTGCGTGCTAAATGGCAACTATTCTGGCGGCTAATGATAATCACTCGACGTCCTCTGCACTTACCTTTCTCATCGCCCAGTTGTCTGCTCCCCTTGCAGCAGTTGTCTCCCATCTTTGGTTGTCAATTTCTTAATCAGAATCATCAACGCCCAAAGAGCTGCCACATTTTTTACAAGGCACGTGATTCTAGCGCAAGTTGCTTTATTACAAAGCACTCGAAAAGAGATGCACAGTCTGGCATTTTATTTGTGGGAATATCAGTTTGAAGATTTTTCTACTTACTTTTTTTACTTAGTGCTACATATCTTGCCCCCACTGTTTAGTTTTCATTGCACTCAATTTCGACAGCAGCTCCCCATCAAATAGACAGTCTTATTCGGGGTATAATGATATTTACATGCCATATAATTGGAAACCGACCTGCCCCCTGCAGACTTGGACACGAGGATGAATTTAAACTTTGCATGCTGAGTCGGACATTCGCAAATGGGCCGTATAATGGTCCAAAGTCAACAATTCACAAAAGGCGGGTACAGATGAATTCGTTCACAGCTGGGCATAAATCAGAATTTAAGCCAGGCCACAAGAATTCATAATTTTGCAAATGCATTTTGCAACTAGCATAAGCAGGAGCTTAGATAAATTATTGTTTATTTAGTTAATTACGGTCTATATACTTGGTAGTATTAATTAAATGCCAAAACATGTGTGCAAACGACTAGAAGGATATTGCCTCTTGCTGATGTACCTTCAACTATTAATAACGAGCTAATTACTTCAAAATTCAAAAATCTATTTTTAATTTTTATTCGACTTCAACTTTACGATCTGTAGTTCATAATAACTAAAATTAAGTATTTAAATACCAAACGTGAACATGAACTAGGTGGAACTAAAGAACAACAAATAGAGTATCTCTATTCCTTATCAGATCTCATTTGGAATACAATAAGGTGTACATGCCATTGCCTTGGCCAAAAGTGAACTTGGCCCATAGGTGGTCTTAAGTCAGAACGGCTGGCCAAAACAATTAAATAAACAGTTCGTAAAGCTGTTTGCTCCAAAATCTACTCTTGCAACTGTAAAGTGATATTAATTATGGGCTTTGCTGCCCAAAGCAGCACAGTTGTCTGTAGGTTCCCTTAGTTTCCAGTTACCGCAGCCACAACCTGCTCACTTGCCGAGTAATTCCTCGTCTTAGTCGGCATCTCAGTCCTTGGAACTAATTAAGTTTAGGAGCAGGACACAGCCTGAGGCTAGTTTTGTGCAGTAGAAACTGTCAAGCAATGAGAAGCAGTAGATATATTATCTTCGTCCTTCAGTTCCGTTTAATTCTTTCCAAAAGGTTAAATTACCATGTGATATTTATGACCCTCTTTACTGAGCAGCAACATGAAGCCCAAACGGTAAAAGATAGAAAGCTAGAATTTTCACACAACATAGATGAGATAATTTCATCGTCATTGAAATGGCGTTTTTCGAAATTCGACCTGTAAGTGAGTCAAAATCAAGGTCAAAGGTCACAGAATTGCTTATTATGAAAAAACTTTTTACTTTCTTATGAAATGGCTTTGTATGAAAAACTTTGTTGCTGGAAATATAAGTTTGGGACTATTTCTTACATGCTGGCCAAATTCGGTCAGAGTCATATGAGATATCTAAACTCTTCTTGCTACATTTTGAGCGTTTCGCCAAATTGATCTTTTTCCCGCCAAATTTAGCTTTTTCCCGACAAATCACTAATGATTTCGTTGATTTTAAACCGAAATCCAATCACATGGAAAATATGTATCTATATAAATTTGTTAAACCGGACAATTAAAGATCATTATTTAAATTTTGAGAGCGAAGCGAGCAGGGGGCGGAGGCCCCTAGTTAAATATTTTTGTGATGAAAATCTAATTTCTTCATTTATTTTAGTTCCATTCTGTATTTGATATTCGACTATTTTTATTTTGTTAGGCTTATTTTAAACATATCTGAAACATTGTTCCATCGTTTCTTTTAGGGATAAAATGGCGGCAGCCAATATTTTAAAGCCTCAGAAGAGCATGCTGCGAGGACCTTGTGCAAACAATGGCTACATCTCTTATATGTCACAATATGTCCTACGACATGGGAATGATATGGAGAGCATGATGAAAGGCGGAAAAGAGTGGAATAGATTGTCACCCTCCCAAAAGGATAAATATCGAAAGATTAAGAAGCCGGTCAACCTGGAGTGGAATGAAATCCCAGGTATGTCCGGCAATAGAAGGAATGCTGGAGGTTGCTGTCCCCAAAAGCGCATGCCAATTCGCCCAAAGGCACGTTGCATGCCTAAAAAGCCAAGGTGTGCAGCAAAGCCAAGGTGTGCTGCAAGGCCAAGATGTGCTGCAAAGTCAAGGTGTGCTGCAAAGCCAAGATGTGCTGCAAGACGTGCACCAAAGGCAAGATGCGCCACCAAGCGCAAGTCCTGTGCTAAGCCACGTTGCAGGCCAAAACGTAAATCTCGCTGCGCCAGAGTCAAATGCCAAAAACCTGGACCCATCACAAACAATGGCTATCTGAATTTCCTTCGCGTCTACAGACGCAAGCACTGCGGATTGAAGCCGAAGGATCTGGTGATGAAGGGAGCTCGTGCCTGGTGCCGCCTCCCCGAAGGCAAAAAGGATAGATTTCGTCGCCAGGTACTGTGCTCTCCGAATCTGAATAAGATCGTTCCTAATATTTTCTGTTCTTAGGCGTGCAAGGTGACCACAAGTATGCGTCACAAGAATCGCCGTGTTTGTAACACATCCACCTAGATTTTTGTTACTGGCATCTCTGCACAACGGCATCGAGTGTGTATCGTACAAATCCTTCTCAATATTTAGCGTCTTTTTAACTAAACTTTGTCAAAATTATATGTTTAATTTAGACAGCCAAATAAATCAAATTTTACCAAAAAAAAAGACTTTTTATATCAACTGTTGGTGTTATCGAGTTGCTTAGAAGATTGTGGTTTTATTAAATATACTGCCATTCAACTGAATAGGAACATGATTACCGAGGTAGGAATTGGGCTGTAAATCTTAAACCAATGTTCCGATTTATGTGAACGTTTTACCTATAGCTCTCTGATATGGTCTTATGTTTATTAGATGCCAAAGTATGATTTTCATAATCATATTTATTGCTTATTATTTCTTTATCTGAATAGGTTCAGCTGAATGATTTTCAAATTTAACTAGAAATTGCCTGGGAAATTGTGGTTACATGTGTATAAAATTACAAAGATGTTCTTTCCCTGAAAATATAGAATATACCTGAGTTATAAACCAATTTTTGAGGTTGAAGATAAATTATTAAATATAAATTTAAAAAATGTAAAGCTTTAAATCGATGCTGATCAACAATATATGGACTTTATATGGTCCAAGGTGCTTCCTTCCTTTCTCTTTTACATACATTTTATGGAATACAAAATACCTTTTTTTTACCACTTCGAAAGACGGTCCACGCTAGTGACGAAAACAGCCAAACACACTAAAAAGAGCCTTAATTGGATCGATATTATGTTAATACATTTTTAGACAGTACAAAAAATGTTACCAGGTCTATTCAAACTTCGAAAGCTGAGTTTACTAATTATATAATTAAAAAGTTTAGTTTATTATAATAACCCAAAATAAGTTAAGTAGATAGATTATCTTGAGTTAATAATGTAGAAAATTTATCACATTATTTTTTTTAATTAACGAATTATAATTATCAAGTATTATTTAGAATAAAGTCTTGCAGTTGTAATCATACAGTGATAAAATAGTAAATTTAATTAATATTCATCAAAACATAACTAACAAATGTAAACCTTATCTTAACTCAAATCTGAGATTAATAAATAGAGCATAGATAACTTAGTATCTCGGTACTCAAAAATTAATGTAGAGCTGCCAAATGACCTATATTAAAGATGATATTTTGAAAAAATCATGTCTCTTTTCCTCAATTCGAGTTACAGTTTATTGAGGCGCCGACCCTTCAAACGTAACTGTCGCGTGAGCGTCGAGTCCTTCAGATACATTTGTATCTACGTCTGGCAGCACGTGTAACTACTTATGCAATTGTGCAGGCTCGTGGACTAAATTCAATTTATTATTCCGCCATATGAGCTTTCGCACTTAACTTGCATGAATATGTAATGAGCTGTACTGCAAACGGGAAGGAGTAAGAGAGTGTGGCAAGGAGGCATAGGGGCGGACACGTTTACTATAGTATATTGCGAGATGTTGCGTGTTTGTGAGGGGGCGAAATTGAATTATTAATAATACGCGACGAACTGGAAACAGCATTGGTGCAGACTCAAATTTATAAATACTTATATGTTTAGTGGTTGGGTGACTTTGTGGATATGAGAGAGAGGCAGTTCCCAAGGCGAAAGGCGAAAAGGCGACAACCTTGGGACATTTGGCCAGAAAAACTAATCGTGCCACTTACGACCATAATTTGTCAATTTTCTAAACAATTCCCCAAAGTCGCATAAAATGTCTCGTGTCTCTTTGGCTTTTGGCACCCATTATGCCCATTTCTCTTTCGCTCTTTCTCTAGTTACCTCCTCTCCCCCTCCCCTCCCCCGCTATTTCTGTCTGTCTGTATGAAAGGGACACTTTGTTGCTGTGAAAAATGAAAGTAAACCCAAATTAAGCGCATTGCTGTCGGTATTTTGACCGACGTCTTCGTGCCATTAACCCCTCGACAATTTCTCTTACTCCTGCCCTTCTCACGTAGAACACATTTAAATGCCATTTTATGCATAAATTACTTAGATTCTGACAGTTTTAGCCCAAAAAGTGTAAATGAGTCTGCGGCTCTGCATTTTATTCCATTCGGAATTGAAACAAACCCGTCGACTACATTCTTTCACTCTCTTTATGTCTTTTTCTTTTCACTAAAGAACTTGTTGCTACTGTCGAGATTTTTTAAATGAAATATTTGACCAGCTTAACAGGAATTGCTGTACTGAGAAAAATCATTATTTGATAGGTTAAATGAAGGTTCATCACTCTAAACTCATTTATGGGGAATCTATTTTATGTTAGCTCCAAACAGGTGATTATTTTTTATTAGGTCAAAACGCTTGCCTTTTGGAGGAGTTCTAATCTCTAGTGGACTGTATCTGTTTTTTCATGGCCATCGTCATTTCCAGATTTAGAACTAATGAACAAAAACCGGATAATTGTATTTATTATATTATATCTTATAAAAAAAACCTCTTTACGAGGTAAAAGTCTAGTGACGAAAGCATTTTCATGCCCCAAAATTTCTGATCAAAATGGAATATCAGGAATTTTGCAGCATGAAAATGTTTTCGTAAGTAGACTTTTACCTCGTAAAGAGGTTTTTTTTTAAGATCTATTTCTCGTAGTACTTAAAAACTTACCGAAATGAAATCAACTGTGGCTAAATGTTATTGAAAATACAAAATTCACTTAGCAAAATTCACAAAAGGAGCACGAAGACGCAAAAGGTGGCATAAAAGAAAATATATATAATTGAAGACAAAAATTGCCGTCAAGTTGAAGCTTTGTTTTAACGCCCCAAAATGTTCGTGTGTATTTCGGCCAGTCAAAGGACAGACATTAGGCCAAGGTACATACATGTATGCGACCAATGCACTATGGGCAAAAATACGGAAAGTTTGGCATAAATACAATACAATCATAATCTTAATACTCAAATGAAAATATTTCAACTATTTATAAATTTTTTGCGGTTTACCCTTAATGTTTAACAGCAGATCAAACTCAATACAATATCCCCGTTAACTTATTTTTTAAGTAACGGGTTTAAAAAACTAAAATATATATGTGTGCTCTTTGCAATATTACTTTTGAGTCCTTTAAGATTGAGGCAATTTGTGATTAAATTCATATATATTTACTGAACAATTGTAATATTTTACACTTTTTTGAAAAAAGTTTTTTCTTATAGTCGGTTGGGGATGGGGAGATGAAGTCGGGGTCCGAATCCAAAAAAAAAAATGTTCTAAGTTCTAATTTAGTCCATCGAAGGTTCATCTCAATTTTAAAAACTCTAGCCTTAAAATTGTAATTAATGCCAAATAAATCGACTTTTGGTCCATAGTGCAATGGACAAACACATACACGGGAATATGTATGTGGAAAGTGTGTGTGCAAAATCAATTCAAGTTCAATTTCAATTTCTTTTGATGAAATGTGCGCCTGCCCGGGATGCGGAACCGGGATCCGAATCCATATCGGAATCCTTATCCGTGTCGTACGTGACAGTCGTGCCAAAAAAGTTTGCACGGTTGAAAATATCCAAAAATACTCGAATGTACATATGTGTGGTTGCATTCGTATAGCATGGGTATTATGGGTATTACGAACGTTCTTTGAAAAAACATGGCCAGCGGAATCGTTCAATTAATAACGCAAATCCTTTACGGCCCAGTTACCAGGACAGCCAAAGCGTCGTTAATTAATGCGCTCTTCGTCAATTTAATGCACTTGGCTGCCTTTGCTTGGTGCTATGATTAATGTTTAATTAAATTTGCAACATTTATACCAAAACTGAACGAAAATTAAAAAAGAAACGCGACCAACAAGCAGAGTCAGGATTACATCATAATTAATCGCAGTCATTATTTATAACGATATCACCAAAAAGAGGTTTATGAACGTTGTCATTGCACTTGCAGTTGATAGTTGATATATACATTCATACATATATATATTCCATATATACTTCAAAGTTATTAAAGTACCCAATGTGTTTTAACAAGAGCATTATTCGTATATATTTTAGGTAGATTCTTGCAGTCATAACAACTAAGTAAATTATCGTAAGTACCCAATTGGTCAATTACAAAGCATTAAATTAAATTTTATTCACATCCCAATAATCGTTACAAACGAACAGAATGAATAATAATATTATCTTACAAGATTCAATCAATCTAAATGAACTATTTAGAACTCAAAAAAAGAAATTAAAGGAAATATTTGTTTTAATAATTAAAAGTCAATATTACGTAGGGCTTAATCTGGCGATCTATTCATTTGTCAGTATGCACAACTAGGTATCTAGTATCCGAGACAATAAGAGAAACACGATATTCGGTTTGTAGTTTAGTCCAGTTTACTTACGAATTAATGAATTAATAAAAGAATTAAAAAAAACAATTTTAGAGTTATAGAATTAAGTTCAGGTTTAACGTGAACTTTCAAATTTTTTAGCGAATTTTCCGAAATAAACAATAATATCCAAATACAACAAGTGGGAAAGGCTATAGTCGAGCGCCCGACTCTAGGATACACGTTACTTATTTTATTGAATTTTTTAATATTTTTTATTGCATGCTTTTAGGCACTTATATTTTTTAAAAATTTTAATTAGCCATTACCACCTTTCTGTTTGTCCGCTCTTGTTACGATTTAGTAGGATGATAGGTAATAATAGTAGTTAACGATAATTAGTAAAAAAATTATAATATCTTGAAAACTGTGCGTGTGGTGCAAAAATTTCAATTTTTGCAGACATTACACTTTTTATACACATTTTGCCTTCAAATTATTAATATGTATTAACTATCTTTTAAATATGGTTTTCATTTTAAAGGCCTGTCTCCAGCACCGCGAAATTTTTATGTTAGGAATTTGCTATTTATTTCGTGTGTGTGGGACATAAATAAAACAGCTGTGTTTTGTAAACAGCGACAATTTTAAAAGTTCAACTAATGTAAAAAAAATTTAAAAAATAAACTCTGACGATGAAGTGATTGTGTTGGTGGCGGAATATATTGTTGCAAAAACAGTTGCATCTCACTTTTTGGTTTTGCGCACAGTTCTTTTTTCCATTTTTTCAATCGACACTTGCGAAATAATTGTCGACAATATATTCCTGATCTGTGCGTCAGCTGTTCTCTCAGTCCACACACGCTGTCGATAGGCCAATTATCGATATTTATTTGTGGATTTCGTGCAAGTTGCTGGATACTCAAGCAACGAAATCATAAACGAAAAGTTTCGGCCGCAGTTTTTTTTATATGAAGTTTGGCCGAAATTTTTATTTTCCGCGGTGCTGGATACTATGCTTAAATAAAAGAAAATTAAGCAAAGTTAAAGTTTTGCTAAGCGCTAAACACTCAGACGACTGTACTGCCAAATTTTTTGACGATTGAAAATACTCTTCTCTTACTCAGTCTAATGGCAAACTAATAGGCAAAAATAGGAATTAATTGGTAAGGATCGTTTTGTTTTTGTATTTTCAAGCCTGAAAATGTATCCTGTTTTCCAAAAAAACTACAATTGCTTAAAAAAATTTGTTTTTTGACTACCTTAGCTTTTCGCCCTTGGTATACAAATTTTCCGATGAGCCCATATGTATCTAGGAATGTTGATTAGTTTTATTATACCCGTTACTTATAAAAATAAGTAAAAGGGGATATTGTATTCGTTGCAATGTATGTAACAGGGAGAATGAAGCATCTCCGACCCCATAAAGTAGACATATTCTTGATCAGCATCAACAGCCTAGTCGATATAGCCATGTCCGTCTGTCCGTCTGTCTGTCTGTCTGTCCGTCTGTGTGAGCGCCTAGATCTCAGAGACTATAAGAGCTAGAGAAACCAAATTTGGCACACAGACTTCTATAGACCCCACGCAGGTCAAGTTTGCTTCAAGTTTTTGACAGGCCTTTTTCCGCCTCTGTAAATCGCAAAAAAAACAACCACACGCACAGCTTTCAAGATATTAGGAATTTTTACTAATTATCGTTACCTACTATTATTACTTTCATCCTACTAAATCGTAACCATAGCGGACAAATAGAAAGGTGGCCTAAACGCATGCAATAAAAAATATTTAAAAATTAATTAAAATAAGTAACGGGTATCCTATAGTCGGGCGCTCGACTATAGCCTTTTCCACTTGTTTTTAATCTAATTTATGCAGGATTCAGAGTTCATATACGTTGAAGAAGGCTAAATTAATATCCCATTACTGTGAAAATATTAATGAATTTTCAAGTTTTGACATCGTTAAACATAAAACGGTTGTTTTTTTTAATCCTTTTTCATATGCTAACTTTAATGTTCCACATTTGCTACCAATAATTAGTTGAAATTCAAAACGCTGTAAAACAATT
Organism: Drosophila quinaria; assembly: GCA_035047525.1. Classification (NCBI taxonomy): domain Eukaryota; kingdom Metazoa; phylum Arthropoda; class Insecta; order Diptera; family Drosophilidae; genus Drosophila; species Drosophila quinaria. The sequence continues at coordinate 28,146 of JAWNPO010000277.1, read as the reverse complement.
GCCAAATGTTTATACAATTTATACAATTGCAAGGCAAATATTAAATCAGAAATGTTACCTCCAGCCAATTGAAATAGATGAAATAGTTCAGCTCGTTAATACTAAACAATAGATGCCGCAATTCATTTGACTAATTGAATTATTTTGAAAAACAAAAGAAACAATAAATACTTTCAAAGCATCCTCAGTTCGATTCGCATTTTCTAGTCTCTTTTTTGAAAAGCCCTGACTGTTGTTCTCACAACCTTCCATATACGTAGGCTGCTATATATATTTCTGGCCTAGGCAACAATAAGTGTTGCCAGGTGCAATCTGACATTTCCATTGGAAAGGTTGACATTTTTTAGCATAACATCACTCAGAACGTGTTGTCATTTAATCGTGAATTGTTAAACTTACAGAGCTTTGAACAATTCAATTCCGTTAAAAAAATGGAATTGACACGTGAGCATTTTCGTGCGATCATTTTTCACAACTTTCGACGTGGATTATTCAGACAAGAGTGCATCGATGAACTTAAGTCTTTGTATGGCGATCAAGCACCATCCTATAGCACCGTGAAAAACTGGTATAACGAATTTAATCGTGGTCGCAGTTCGCTCAACGACGAATTCCGTGAAGGTCGTCCAAAAACGTCCGTTGTGCCAGAGAACATTGATGCCGTGCGTGAACTAATAATGCAAGATCGTCATGTGACATACCGGGAGATAGAGGCATCCTTGGACATTTCTCCCACCAGCATACATTCGATATTACATAAACAACTGACCGTAAAAAAGGTTTGTTGTCGTTGGATCCCGCACAATTTGACAATCGCTCAAAAAAAGGCTCGTGTCGATTGGTGCAAAGAAATGTTGAAAAAATACGATCGCGGTGCTTCAAAAGATGTTCATAAGATCGTCACAGGTGACGAATCTTGGATCTATGCGTATGAGCCCGAAACAAAACAACAATCGACCGTGTGGGTCTTCGAAGACGAGCCAAATCCAACGAAAGTTGTTCGTGGAAGAAGCACTTCGAAGCAAATGGTCGCCTGTTTCTTCGGCAAAACTGGTCATGTGGCGACTGTTCCGCTTGAGCAACGAAGGACGGTCAATTCTGAGTGGTACACCACAATTTGTTTGCCTGAAGTCTTCGGAGAAATTCGAAAAACAAACAAGAGAAGACGAATCATTCTTCACCATGACAACGCGAGCTCTCACACATCGGCTCAAACCAGCGCCTTTTTGACCGGCCAAAACGTCGAATTGATGGGTCATCCGCCGTACAGCCCTGACTTGGCACCCAATGACTTCTTTTTATTCCCGCACATCAAGAAAAAAATGCGTGCTCAACGATTTTCGTGCCCAGAAGATGCTGTTGAAGCGTTCAAAAACCATGTTTTGGAGGTGTCAAAATCGGAGTGGAAAAAGTGCTTCGACAATTGGTTTGAGCGCATGCAAAAGTGTATAAATCAGGCTGGAGAATACTTTGAAAAACAATAAAACAATTTTTGATGATAAATATTCGCATTTTCATTATTAGGCCAGAAATATATATAGCAGCCCTCGTAAGATATATAGTTATGTTGCTATATTATTCAAACAACGAATTTCAGTTTAAAAAATAATCTGAGGGCATTCTTGCATAGAGTTGATTAAAGAGGAAGAGGCAGCTGCTGTTAAAGCTCAAATGATTTATCTAAAATTGTATTACTGTTTATTATTGCACAATTGTGCACTGTTATTGAAGTTATTGTTCTTGTTCAGACAATTAGGAATGACACTTAAATGCTGAGATGCAACACTCGTATTTTCCATTATTTCCACATGCTGGCAAATTTAATTAAATTAATCGTAGTTGCTGCCCAAATGCAACTAACTGATAATTGAAAGTTGTAAGCACTTAAAAAGGGACATGTGGCCAGGTGATCTTTATTGGGACACTTAATAAAGGGTGTTTTGCAATGTCGTGATGAAAATATTTAATAGCTTACAGTCATTGCTTTTACATTCAACAAATATTATTAGAGAAATTATCAAAATTAGATACAGTTCGTTAAGCACTATGGCAGATGTGCATGGGGGCATAGTAACTATCATTGTGCTCGTATATCAGCTATTTCTGTATATCGTAAGTAAGTGCAAATGGTGAGAGAGTAATGTAGTGTTCACTGGAAATGTTTTTAAACAGCGCTCCATCAATCCTTTTAAGCGTGAAGCAATCTTCCTCGTCATTCATAACTTTTTTCTGTACCACATCATAAATCGTTTCAAGCATATGGCTCAAAGTAAGTTTCTATTTGATTCTTTTCGGAGTATCTCTTACTATCTCTGCCTTTCTCCCTACACAGCTTCCATTAACAATTTGGGTCCGGTAAATACATTTTATTATGTCCCATTGGTGTATGAGGCGCCTGCTGCTCTTCAGTCTTATGAGGAGCTACATATGGTATTGAAGTCCAGGGCCTGGACGTTCTTTGAAACACTTTTCAGACATCACTTAGCTCTTCTAGTACCCTTCGTTCTAGCACTCATAGTGCCGGTAAGTGACAATTTTTGTATTGGAAAACTTGACTTCTATACAAATTAACTAGGTTGGTAACTAAATATTAGATCAATTCAAATTAAGCTTCCTAAATTTAATTTAAATTTCTTATAGTGTGCTTTACACTGAAGATAACTTAATATCTGTTTATACTTGAACCGAATAAATCTAAATTATATTATCTTTTGTATTAATTTTGAGATGGTCTGACAATAGTGTTTGATATGGATTGTAGAATTTCTATCATCCTAGCTCATCAATCAAACTTGATTTAAATAAATGGTACACATTTTAACATGCGTACCTTAAGATTCTGTAAATCAAATTGTTTTGAAAATTAAAGAATCCCTTGCTCATCAATCAATTTTGATTCATTTGAATGGCAGAACTTGTACATCTGCATGCAGACTGACAGATTTTCCACCTCATCAATCAAATTTGATTGACATAAATCATTCAACTTTTAACAGTCAATGGAATTGAATAAAATAAAAATTAAAGATACTCTTGCTCATCAATCAATCGTGATTGAGGTGGGTTGTAGAAGTTCTACCAGCATTTGATATTGATTTTAGCATCCATATTGATTTTAGATTAAAAGAATCCCCATTACATCAATCAAATTTGATTGAGTTGAATAGTAAAACCCTTAACATACTAATGACGGTTTTGCACAGTGTCACAGACTGTCACAGCGCCTTGGAGCCGTATGCCCATTTAAACAAAATTACCGATCCTTTCAACCTATCTTATTTCGTAGTTATAAAGCAGCGGTGGGCATGCAATGACTCCGGGAACCAGCGGCTGCTAACGAATTAAGATTTCGTGCCCACCACTGTTATAAAGAATGGTAGAACTGTGACAATAGTCTGTGACAGGCTGTGACGCAGTGTGAACCCTGCATAACATAGAAAATCAGTGAATCAAATTGACGTGAATTTGAGAGAATCCCTGGCTCATCAGCCAATTATGATTGATGGCACTGTTGCGATACTTTCAGCGCTGCAAGCTGGTCTACGTCAGCAGCCTGGTGATTATGTCCAATTTGGCTATGTGCGTCTGCTTTGTGTACTCGATGTGGCAATGGTTGATTCTAAGCGGACTCTCGCCAAGTTTGCAGCTGCTGCCAATCTTCCTGCTGGGTCCTGTGGTGCAGTTGCTGCTGATGTGTCGATTCACGGCACGCATGTTGGTAAGCCATCATTGGTAGCTCACAACATGGTAATAAATTGAACTGCTCTAACCTGCAGCTCAACCTTTGGATTGTTGTTTGATGCATGGAATTGACTGTTCGAGGCGAGAGCTGAGATTGTTCCTGGAGGAGAGTGAGGAGTGAAACTCGAGGCAGAGGCAATGCAAAAGTTTGGCATCAAATCAAACCAATAAACCAACAAAACTGAGCAACTTCAGACAGAAACACTTTCGCTGCACAACAACTGCCAAAGTGCAGGCATTTATGACAGGCAGGCAGAAAACAAGGGGGGGTTTATTGAGACCCAGTTGAATAAGGCAAATCGTATAACGAAATTGTTGCTGAAAAGTTGAACAAATATTGAGGTCAGCAACATTTTGTGAGGCGACCCTGCAGGCGCCTTTTGTTGTTGTTGTGTTGTGTGTAAACTGTTTTGTAGCCTTTGGGCCAAACTTCTGACATGCTCAGGATACTGGCAAAACACACACACACACACACACACACTGAAACACTCACTTGGTGGCAATCCGGTACGGACAAAAATATTCAATGAAAATCGTCAGTCGACAGTTGTTCTTTTTGTCAATAAAAAAAAGTTGTTGCTTGCCAGCCTGTTGTTGTCCTGACTCTCCAAGTCAGGAGATCCTCTGCAACAGTAGATTATTGAAGTGGGTTGGTGGATGGGGGATAGGCATGGGGAATGGGGATAGGGGTCTGTAGTCAGCTTATGGCGCATTGCAGACGTCCTGTCCTCTGACCGTCTCTGGTCTTCCCCTTGAGTTTCTCATTGAGAAATTGACGCAAATGCCTTTCGATTTTTCGTTGTGCTTCTGCATTCAATGTACGTGAACACAACTTGACTTTTCGCATTGCATAATTGATTGTTTCAGTCTGTCTATCTGTACGAGTCAAGAAAATCGGCGGCTTTATTTATATTTTCAAAAGTGAAAAGTTAATTAAACTGCTGAATATGAATGAGAAAGTGATTTCAGTTTCGAACCGAATCTTAACTGAAATTTCATTGTCAACTAGTTATCATATACAGCCGTAGAAAGAAATTAAAGGAAATAACAACAATAAGTTTTTTTTTATCACTGCAACTTAAATTATCTTTCTCTATAAATAAAACTATAGTTGCTGACTGAAGGAAGAATAGAAAAATAATTAATCAATATTGAATGATAAAGGTATACAATACAACAATATGCTACTTTTTGGTTTAAAAACCGGCGAATGCATTTTTAAATAATTAAATGCTATTGCAGCTATTTTGAAAAATTCACCCTTTTTGACTCCTACTTCGTTATCTAATTTCTGTTGGCAACAATAACTCAATTTATGATTATACAACTTTTACTGGTGCAAGCTTTTTGCATTATTTATTATTTTTTGTATAATTCTAGTTTTTTCGTGATGTGTCAAAAGAAAAAAAGAGAAATATATTCAAATTGCTTTCATTTGCACATTTCGCCAACAAATGCGGACAAGCGTCGAGCAGCAAATGCAATAACATCAGGACAAACTTGTATACACAAATATATTTATGTGCATGTGTATATTGGACACATCAAGTGTGACACTTTTGTTGATTCCCATGTATATGTACGATATATAAACTGTGCGAGTTGGAAATTTGAAATTCATGTGCAATAAAATGTTGATGTGCTTTGTAGGGAGCAGAATCAGATGGAAAGGCACCACAGGCCTCATTAGGCCCCACACCACGCCCACTGGGATGATGTAGAAGAGGAAAACATACTAGAATCTAGATGATATGCTCTCATGTATTTATGTTTTCATTTGATAAATATACTTATACAAAAACTGTCATAGCACGGAGAGATTGCGAATTGCAAGCGAGAACTCCCAGGAGTCTAATAACAGGGGAAAAACAAGAGCATTAAACGGGCGCACAGAGACACCGACTATGCTATACTCTTGTCTGAGTCAACCACTCTGAAAGCTATCTAAATATTTAAAGAATCTCCAACTAAGCCATGATTAAGATTTAAAACAATAACTGAAACCGTTACCGAAAAAAAATTTAACTTTGATTTTAATTTTCTTATGTTTAATTTTGAATTTTTATTTGTGATATTCATGATTGAATTTTTATAGCACTGAATAAGCGCAAATAAAATAAATTTGAAATTGTTAAAATGTAATTAAACTACATCAAATTGAAGATTATGTGAAATAATTGTGTGAAAGAAACATAAGAAATTTTGTTTGTGTTCAAGCATGAACACAAGGGTTTATAAAAACAATGTGTCCCGAAAACATCGATCGAGTGACGGGACACTGAAATTTAACCAACGCGAACAAATGTAAAAAACACACACAAAAATCTAACACAATATGCACTTGTAGTGCATTATCATAAAACTATTTTTAGACGCATGAGAACGGCTGGAAAGGAAAGATAGGCTTGTGTGTACAGCACATACGAACCCAGCTATCTGGGGGTCCTTCCAATGACTGGAAGTAGTTAGACATTAAGATTTTCATGTTAGTTACCTAAGGCTAAGATTTTAAGAAATAAATTCAGTTCATAATTTGTACTCAAACTGCTAAGGTGTCCATTCATTTTGGTCCTTCGAGCACTCTGTTGTTTTCCCCCACCAGTGGTAAGAAACACAGAAATTAAAAAACCAGCGCCTTGTAGTATACAGCTAAAGGTTGCTGAGTAATTTATATAATCTCTGTTGTGTTCAATAAATGAACCCAGAGTTATAAAGTTGTGTATCCGAGGAAGAAGCCGGATCACAAAAATAAAAACCTTTGTTCTCCCCCATCAGTGGTAAGAGACAAGGTATCAAAAATCTTTACTATAATTAAAATTAGTGAAAGTTGCGTTTCCGAGGCAGACATCGGAAAAATTTATAGCGTTTCTGAGGCTTTACATCAGAAAGTGAGTGTTGTTTATATGTATATAATATAAAAAAAGGAGCAGCAGCAGCAGCTACAACAACTGTAGCGGCAGAAGCAGTAGCAGCAACGACGGCAGCGCAGCAACGACGGCAGCGCAGCAACGACGGCAGCGCAGCAACGACGGCAGCGCAGCAACGACAACGTGCAGCAATAATAGAGGCGGCTAAACAGGACCGACAACGCTACAAAGAGCGTAAAACAACTTCGCACTCGAGCGAAGTAACGCAAGTAACGTTATACAAGGCCTCTTTTGCCCCTAATTTAGTATCTCTAAATCAAGCCAATGTGCGAAAGCGCTGCTTGAAAAACTACTAAACTAAAAACATATGAGTGGCAAAATATTGTAAGCCAATCAAATTTAATTAATCTAACTGGGTTTCATAGAAAAAGGAGAAAAAATAGTCAATATGCTAACAGAAAGAGCTATTGAGTCTTTGACGTTTCAAGCGTCGTTAGTTGACAAGGTAAGGAAATTAGAAGGGCAAATTTTTTCCAGGGACTCGATCCCGATATTAGAAAATATGAAGAATGAGTTCAGTGGCACTGAATATGACGAAGATCGCAAATTTGCGGATCAAGTAAACAAAAATATTCAACAACTGAAAAAGTTCCTTGATGAAACAATGATGAGGTTAAATGATGCTTGCACTGATGAGTACATCATCAGGAGAAACATAATTGAATACCTGTGGAATAGGACACATAGTGGAGTGCAGAAGTTAGCGAGTAAAGACAGTGACTTTCTCAAGGATATGATAGAGTTAGAGTTTGACGCCAATAATTTTGTAACCGCATTAGACGGTAGAATTCAAAGGGATATATTAGAAGTCAATTACAGCTTTTCGCCAGCAAAGAAGCGGCGGGAAGAGGAAGGGGAGCAACAGGTAGCCTCAAATACAAGTGCTAAGGCCAAAGAAGAGGTGAGTCCTAAAGAAGCTCTTCAAAAGCTCACAGATGTTAAGAAATCTGATTATCTGTTGAGCAGTTCCATGTGGATGTTGACTGAGGAGCGCAAAAAGGAGCTACCAAAGCAACAAGATAGCAAATTGGAAGAACTTGATACCAGCGACGTATCAGTTGAAAATTATCAGAAAGCCCTCAGTAGTAACGCCAACGCTTTAAAAAAAGATGGGACTGAGTGGCGTTTTATTCCCCCGGCAGGACCTCACTTCGGAGGAATTTGTGAAGCTGGGGTAGAATTAATGCAAAATCATTTTAAAAGTTTAATACATGAGAATGAAGCAGTATTAAATTCACGACCTCTGTGTACAACTGGTCACCTTTTAATTGGTAGACCAAACCCAGAAGTTATTGTGTCCAAAGCCGATGAAAGAATCGGTATTTTGGAGAGGTGGAAATTAATTCAAAAACTAAAAAGAGAATTTTGGGTTAAATGGAAAGCAGATTATCTGCACACTGCACAGCAAAGAAATAAATGGAAAAGAGAATCCGAAAATAATGCTGAAAAAGAAAAAGTCACGCGTAAGAGGCCCAAAGTACCGAATATAGGAGTCATGCTAGTGCTGATGCTATTTTGTCAACTTTTAAATGCAACTTCATTAGGCAACGTAAAGAAAAAATGGGTAATCGAAAACATCAATAGTACAGCTTCGATATATTTAGATCCGATGGGTGAAATAGAAGTTATAACGTCTTCTTGGGATTTAGTTGTGTTTTATGACATGGACACATATTTTTCAATGATTGAAAAGGGTACAAATTTAATACAAAAAATGAGAAGTGTATGTAACAAATTGCATGATTTTGAAGATCACTGTAATTTGGTTCTTAATAACATACAAAGACAAATAGATGACTTGGAAGAAAACAACAAGTTATTAATGGCACACACCCCAAGAAAGAAACGCGCACCTTTTGAATTTATGGGCTCATTATATCATATATTGTTTGGTATAATGGATGCAGACGATAGAAAACAAATTGAAGAAAATATGATCAGTCTATTAGATAATCAGCATAATTTAGACGACCTAATCAAAAAACAGACTTCAGTAATAGATTCCACGGAAAATATTATTAAAAAGACTATCACTGAAGTAAACGAAAACTTCGAAGTTATGAATACGCGAATCGAAAATATGACAGAGCTCCTTAAAGAAAGTTACTTTGTATATAAAGAATCAATAAACTTCTTTATGGTTACGAAGCAATTGAACTCTTTGATGGATGAATGTGAAAAGATTCAAGCAGGAATAATAAGTCTGTTAATTGATGTCAATCATGGCAGATTAAATACAAACATTTTAAAACCAGCTCGGCTTCAAAAAGAAATCGCTAGCATAAAAGACAAGCTGCCAGATTCATTAATGCTACCTGGTAAAATAACAGGCACAGAATTGAAAGAAATTTACACTCTTTTAACCGCAAGAGGGATTTATATTGACAAGAAACTAGTCATAAATGCTAAAATTCCCTTATTTGACAGGCATCCATCACAATTGTATAAAATAATTCCAATACCCATAAAAAATCAAGAACAAGTTATAATTGCAGATGTAAGCTCACAATATATAGTGTACAACTTTGCAATAGATTCGTATCATCTTATGACAGAAGCGACATTAAACAAATGTCAGAAATGGCAGTTAAACAAACGATTATGCGATGGCAGTTGGCCATGGAACAGTGCTAATGACAACACATGTGAGGTTTCACCTTTTAAACCAAATACACCGTCAAATTGTCTTTATAAAACAGTGACGACAACAAAATCATACTGGGTTGAGTTAGATAGAACAGGCAATTGGCTTTTTAAAGTTCCAAGGAACACTAAAGCAAATATTCAGTGCAGACATACACAACAGGAACAAATAAATTTACCTGATCAAGGCATATTGACTATTTTTTCAGATTGTACAGTCAGAACATTAGACAAGATATTAATGGCAAGCCATAATGTTCACTCTGAAATCTATGAAACCTTTTCGAATATATATATAAGTGAAATAAGCGAAGTCCCGAAAATAATATGGGACCCTTTAAATTTTCCTACAATTAATCATACAGCGGAAATAGACCAATTAAAAATTAAGTTAAAAGAAATTAAAGATTCTCACTTTGAGTTAAAGGAACTTAAGTTCCATCACATGACTGGGCATCTGTCCCTAATTATTGGCATGATAATAATATTAATATTAATTGTATATGCACTAAGAAAAGTAAAGGCAAGAAGAAAATTACAAGCTATCGCCTTTCCAAGCCCTGTGTAAAAAAAAAAAATGTTATTATATATTATAATATAAATATGCAAACAAAAAAAAACTATCAGCTACCATAACCTTCATTGCCCCCCGGCAGAATGTTCAAGCATGAACACAAGGGTTTATAAAAACAATGTGTCCCGAAAACATCGATCGAGTGACGGGACACTGAAATTTAACCAACGCGAACAAATGTAAAAAACACACACAAAAATCTAACACAATATGCACTTGTAGTGCATTATCATAAAACTATTTTTAGACGCATGAGAACGGCTGGAAAGGAAAGATAGGCTTGTGTGTACAGCACATACGAACCCAGCTATCTGGGGGTCCTTCCAATGACTGGAAGTAGTTAGACATTAAGATTTTCATGTTAGTTACCTAAGGCTAAGATTTTAAGAAATAAATTCAGTTCATAATTTGTACTCAAACTGCTAAGGTGTCCATTCAGTTTGTGAACCGAAACCATTCCAGTATTTCAAAACTGAAACGTACAATAAAGGGTTCACCTTTATCTTTGTTCAAAGATTTTGCGTAACCGATAACCAAAATCCTAAATGCGAACATAACCGAAACCGCAACTGAAGCCTATATTCGTATCGGTTTTAATACCTGATTAAAATACTTCTGCCTGTAACTATACTTAGTGCATATTTTGAAATATTTGTAAGATTCACTTACAATAGATGAAGAACATTTTCTGTCAATCCTAGTTCTCTTTAAGATACTTTTAAATACCATTCAAAATGCAAAGACTGTATGCGAAAGTCGGTATACCCTGTCGTTGGCAATAGGGTAGACGAGACGAATCTGAAGTCGTGATATAGCCACGCATAGTAACGAGCTACGGACAGTGCCTGACTGTATAATTATGTGCAACGATATCGTCGTGTCTTAGCATGAGAAATTTAATTTTTACCACCCGCACTGTGAGCCACATACTCGTAATTGTGTATTCAAGTAAGAGATATGAGAGTTGAAAGAAGCTCTATTGGAGAGACGCCTTCTCTACCTCTGGTAGGTGGTTGGTGGTTGCTGGCTGCCTTAAATTAAGATAATGACACGTGAGAGACGCGCAGCCAACGGTGAACTATGGTAAAAAGTCCCGATATTTTGGCATGAACTCTAAATAAAAAGATAGAGACTTGAAATTTGGCAAGAACCTTAGATGGGCTAATTTAGAATTTTCGTTTTTTGGATTTGGAACATGCCTTCACCTCTCCCTCTCTATACGACTATGCGAAAAAGTGAAAAAAATGTATAAAAAAGAAGCTTAGTTATAATATTTAAAAATATATAATTGTGGTTGTTATTCAATTGGACCTTGGCTTCATCCCCCCTTTCTCTCCGACTAAGAAGAAATGTAAAACAAGCTTAAATATAAAGCAATTTATTTTAAACTTCGCATGTTTGCTAATTAGACTAAAGTAGAACTTACAATTTAGTTTATTTTTAATTGGACCATCTTTTCACCTCGCTCCCCGTCGGAATCTGAGAAAAATCCGATTTTTCAGCCAAAATTTACACCTACAACATGTAATTTTTCACGAAAAGAAAAAAAAATCTAATAAAAATTATTATAAACATCTGATTCCACATGATTTAGTTAATAACCATTACGCAAAGTTCTCGTCTGCAATAAACCTCAAATACTAAAATTTTCTACTACTACCGTTTTTTAAACACCTTTATCAACTTTATCCGTATTTGGCAGTTTCTATTATGCTTACGAAACAAACACAATTGGCTCTGAAAGATGCAATTATTTTTTCAGCGCTCTTAAAATATTAAGGACAGTCCGGAAAAATCTAAAAAAAATATTTTTGTTTGCTTTGGAGCTTTTCGATTTAGGTAATAAAAAAATATGTAAGACACTGAACAAAACAAAATTGGCATTAATGCCAAAATATGGGACTTTTTACCATAGTGCGGTGGTGGCCCAGTGAGAAACTGTTACCTTGCCATAGGATAACTGCTGCCTTAAAGTGTAACCCTCGACTCCTTTGGGTAGTCGCACTAAGCATGTTAAAGGAAGTGCTTGGTAAATGGCGATAAGGCAAAATGACAGGTCATCCCCCTCTCTCGCCATGCCGCCCACTTAACCCTTGACTTGGCTGCACGACACGCACTTTAAAGCCTCCAATCCGCCAATTTGATGGCAAACTGCCAGCGAACTGACAATGATGTTGATGATGACGATGATGATGATGACGTTTGCGACCTGCATGACAATGCGCCGGGTCTTTGCAAATTGAATTTTGTGCCTAGCTCGAGGGCGGCATGTCCAATGCACGGTGTCCTCGCCGGTCCTTGGTCCTGCGTCCTATGTCTTGTGTATAGTAACTGGCACAGATTACAAATCATTATTGGCTGCCATTGTCAGTTTTAGGCCAATGAAATTGGTGCCTCTGCAATGAGCAGTTCTGCTACTGCAGAAATTGAATTAAGCAAAAGAATAATAGTAAATATTATGACTGGTCTTATAAATAAAATAAACAACTTCTTTTACTAGTAAAGTTAACTACAAGATTAAGGCCTCAAAACCACTTTTTACTTTCCGTGTGTATCCTTTGTCTTTGTTTTTTTGTCCTTTTCAAGTGTTACACTTTCTCAACTTTTCTGCAAATTGAGGGACATAACTCACAACAAACAGATAACAAACACACACAGAGATAAATTCGTGTAATTATTAATTGATTATACTCACAAAAGGTGTTGTGGCATAAAACATAAATTATATTAGTTCTCAAGCCAGTAAATTTCAAAACTTAACAATTAGAAAGATTTAAGATTATTTTTTAAAAAAACATTTTTGGAATTCATTCAATTTTAGTGATAATAACATTAACATAATATATATCGTATATATCTAGAATTTGAACAAAAATAAAGTGGAAAATTAATGGAAATTGTCTGCGAGCCAACTTAAATGTTTAGCCTTGGCAAGTTTGCAGACCTGTCCAATCTAAATCAATTCCGTAGAGGATAATTGACTTTTACTTGACTTCGCAGTATCAACAGAGTCCGCATAATTGACAGAGCTTCCATATTTCTTTTTTTTTTGCAATCAGGGAAAACCAAAGACGAAATGTTAAGCTGCAAATGTACATCAATCCCAGTCCCTATTCGAAACCAACATGCATGCATACCTATTGAATATAATACCAAAATAACCCATGAAAGCCCGCACATCGACCCACATGAAAGCAAACTTGGGGCACAAATTTTCTTTGATTGATGCGCAAATCAGCAAATCAATTGGAATGCCACAGAAATAAACTAACGCACGAAAATGGAGCAGACGAGAAGCAAATCAAGGATGGTTGGAGGAATGGAAAATAGATAGAAAATGAAACGAGTTGGCAGGGTGAACTTTTTATTCTAAATTTGCATTTCCAAAGCCCGCAGGTGAGCTGTGGGCGTGGCCTTTATATGTGATTTTTATAGAACTGCTGATTTTCGCAATGCAAACAAAAAAAAAAGAACGACAAGCAAACAAAATGTATGCAAAAAAGTTTAGTCAGGACGGCCTAGCTAGGCTGACAAAGCATCCTTCGCATTCATCGCCAAGGGTGGTCACAAACGGATATAGACCAAGTAAATCAGAACTACCCGAGAAGCCGGATAAGCGGAGAAGCCCTGAAGGTGTAGAGAGGTAACTTTGTCCAAGGCAAGTCCCGGGAATGACATTTCAACCGAACGCATCCTACCCAAGGCCTGCTGATGCACACATAAATCCTTAAGCCTTGTTGCAGAACTTACCAAGATGCTGCACAGTGGGCAGATGTCATTAAGCGCGCCTCAAACAAATCTGTATTAAAAATAATAATAATTTATAAAATAAGAATATCATTACCTTAAAATATTTATTCATAATTTTTAAAAGGTCGAAGCCACAAAATAAATGTTGAATTTGGATATGAGTGTTGTCTAACAATTGAAAATATTCAAAGTCAGCTGCTGAGTGAACGTTGAACAACTAAGTGAGCGATAAGCCAAGTAAGCGATAAGCGGCAATCGATATTTCGATTCGATAAAATTTTACATCGAATTCCAAACATAAATGGGATTCCTGAAAGCGTTTTAGATTTGGTTTACATTATTTTTAACCACACACTGATTAGTTTTAGATTTCGTGAACAGCTGACAACCTGGGCGAACAACTGATTGACAACTTAAAAGTACACAAAAAAGGGCGTAAGTGCACAAAATGCAGGCAAAGGAAATTAATAAACGTATTAAACGAAAGTTTGCTCATTGAAAATGTTTTTATTGAATATTCGCAGATTTCCAATGTAAGCAAACACCAACTGTCACACAGCTGTTTGAAACCAAATCGAAATGAAAACGAAATCAGCCTCAGAGCTGATTTCACGAAATCAATTGGTAAGATCATTCCCTGACTTGCTCTGGGCACACTGAAAATATTGTATGGAGCAGCTGTGAACAGCTGACTGCGAAATCTGAACCAAATCTAAACCAAATCTAAACCAAATCTAAAACGCTTTCAGGAATCCCATTATTTAAATGTTAGTACTAGAGTTGGGATTGTTAGTTTAATTTGCTGAATAAGCTTAATCGTTCATTTTTCAGCCGCAAACTAATTCTGTCATTTAGTTCAGTTATTCAGTTGGTCATAAGCTAAAACGATGAATGGGTATTCAGTTGATGGACTGTTAATATTTTCAAAAATATGAATATTGTTAATATATTCGATATTTTATTTATTTTAATATTTTTGAATAAAACATATCTATTATATCGATAGTATAAATATCTGGACGCGAACTTTAATAAGACATTTTTCCAACTCAAACTGCAAAAATTGCACTTGGATGTAATGTCATTTATTATGTCAAAATAAATTTTTGCTCACGATAACATCGCACAATTATATTAATGCTGATATTATCGTTTTACAAAGTATCACATAAAAATATATTATCACCAAAAGATTTTTATCGATACATCAATATTATATCACTAAGCAAATAAACTATAGAGAAACCATCCCATACAAATGAATATTGGCAATATTGTTCAAGTGGAATTTATAAGAGAAGCGATTTTATTTTTGAGACCGTTTCTTGCGCAAATAAAACATGTGAACTATGAAATACCCTCTACCCTTAAAACTTTTTACCCACATTATTTTCTTCAAAAAAATACCCTTAATTTTTAAAAATTCCAGTGGACGCTCCTCAAAGCATTTTGACTAGGACACTTATTTGTATAGTGATTATATCAACAGCCCTATTTTGTTGATCATGAACGTTCATTTGAACTTTTTCATAGCGAAACGACACAACTCTAATTACTACGGAGCTTGCAGAATTTGTTTTTAAATTCACGAATTTGCAATAGTTTATTTCAACAGGTCTCGAGATCAGGGACCGTAATCATTATAAGTTATGTTATAAAAAATAAATTTTAATGATTGTATTTTAATTTTTTACCTTTTACTTAATGATTTTTAAAAATTGCTCATAAATAATTATTATCATTGAATAAAAAGCTAAAAATCATAAAAATAAAAATCGTATTGGAAATTCAGAGATTGTAAAAAAATAAAATAAACAAAAAAAACCAAATAAATATTATTTGCAGTCCCTGCTCGAGATTTTTTATGTAGTCCTCAGTTGAGTCAATCGTTCGATTAATCTTATTGTGAGCGACTGTAAAACTTCTTGGTGCATTTCTTCATTCACACATTTATTTATAGAGCTCAGTCCACTGTGCTAGAGATTGAGTCTTGTTTTTACGTGTAATGGCATTTTAATTGCTCGCTACAACTCATCCAAGTGTCTCTCAATTAAAAGTGTCTGCTTGGCTCAAAAGGACGTCGTCGTCGTCGTCGCCGTGGGATCGTCGTCTCTCGGTCACGTAAAGGGGGAAATGAGGAAATGGGGAAATGGGAAAAGGGAAATGATGTCAGGCACATGTCGTAATTTTGAGCAGAGCGTATCAAGGCTGGCACCGCAATAAGGCTCAGGCTCAGACCCATGCCAACTGTAATTATGCAACGCAGATAAGAGGACCGAAGACGTGAAGGGAGATGTAGGAATGCCACTTAAACTTAAGCGCTTTATGTTCAAACACCACTTTGATATAACCCTCAAAATATACTTGTGAATATGTTAACTGAATATCTTAAATTTTTTATTTTCATCTGGAAACATTTCCCTAAATTTTCGATGACGGAAGCTAAACAAAGAACAGATGACCCAAGAAAGTGATCTGCGACAAGAACCTTTAGGGCTGAGGGAGGAGCTACAAATAAAGAGTATTGGACTGCATCATCATGCGCCCCAAGATTTCTTCAGATCACAGGTTAGTAACAGGTTTTCACCTACATTCCATGCTGAAATACTTTCTCGCATTTCATCAGTGGCAATCCGAGCTTAAATCATGCGGCTTTCTCATTTATCGCTGGACTTTGGCTGTCTTCTACGGGACGGGTGTAGTCTCTTTTGTAATTTTATATTTTAAAAGAGGAACGGTTTTCATTTACCTATCGAATTTGAATTTCATGTTATGCGGCATTACCAGTATAGGTGGTGCCATTTTGGTATCGATGCATCATAGAGATAAAAATGGGTAAGTTTATTATTCAAGTAATCAGATCTAGAATATTTGTATGGATTCACTACATTTTGTACAAGAATTACGTTTATAGAGCTTAAATGCCCTGTCTCAGCATTTTCATACTACATTGGTCGAACACATTTCAGTGGTGGGGAAATATTACACTTCTGAGGAATGTAACTACATTTTCGAAAAACAATGCTATATTCATTGGAATTCAATCGATATTTGAATTTGTTTTAAATTCGAGCAAATACTATCCCTAGATTTCTAAACTTCTTGCGCCCAATTTCAAACGATAAAAAAATTTTATTTTATTTTTAATTTAATGAAGAATGTAGTAATGATAATATGATGCAGTTAACAACAAAAGGTATCAAAAGCAGACCGTTATGCCTACATGAGTCGACATTGTCGATCGCAATGAAGTAGAAGAATATAGAATAAATAAAAAATTATTGCTTATTGGTAATTATTCTAATATTTATTAGCATCCGTTGAATTATTCAAGAAGTATCTGAAAAGTTCGCCACGAGTTGTTTTTACCAAAAATCAATTATCAGAATCTAAGAATTCCAGAATCTCTAGTTGAGCTGAATCCATAGGTACGAAGTCTTCCAATGTCGTTTATCCACAGACGATTTCAACCCATAGAAATGGTGTTTTCACTTTGGGTTCCCTTTGCAATGGTTTATCCGAATGGTTTTCCAATCCGGAAAAGTTGGATGATCTCCTGAACATTAGATTTTCTTTCCTAAGCAGTGAAATTTTCTTGAAATCCTTCCATTTATTTTTTCTATTAACTATTAACTTTGTTACAAAAAAAAATGCGTAACAGGCAAAAGGAGGCATGGCAGACCCCGTAAAAAATATATATTCTTGATCAGCATCAACAGCCGAGTCGATATAGCCATGTCCGTCTGTGTAATCACCTAGATCTCAGAGATTATAAGAGCTAGAGATTCCGAACTTGGTTTGCTTTTTTTGGATAGGTCCACTGTATCATATAACTGTAATTGGAACGATCATTCGAAAATCAAGTCTTAGTATAAAGAACTTTTTTGTTGTTTGTGATATTTTAACCAATAGCGATTTATATAAATGTATTTTAGACAGTGTTTGCTTTTCCTAGTAAGTACGGGGTCTCCGACAGTCGAGTATACTCGACTAGTTTTTTCATTTCAGTTGGCAAACAAATTTGTAAACAAATCACAAATGTTTTGTAAATGCTAAATGCAAATGCTATGCTAAAAGGACAGACAGTTGCATACATATCGATAGCTCCGATATTTTTATGAAATATACGCTGTAGATTTTGCTCCTACAACTGTATACTCTATCTTTTTCGATCCTTGACGTCAGTCTTCTAAAGAGGTTATTCAAAGTATCTCATAAGGTTTTCTTTTCCACAGCAAGTCGAAGTTTTGTAGTGAAGTGTTACTGGGCCTGTTATTGGATCAATTTAGTAATTTCGCACATCGTAGCCATTGTGTACTGGGTCTGCATTTATCCAGAGGAACCAAAACGCAACCTTGTCAACAACATTTACAACATGTGGATTCATGCTGTTCCCCCCTTGACCTTCACTGTGGATCACATGTTGGTTGCCCATCCGTCACGTCTGTTACACTTCCTGTATCCGTTTGTTTTAACACTGGGCTACGCCGGATTTACCTATGTTTACTATTTGCTCGGTGGCTTGGATCCGTAAGGAAATTATCGAAAACTCAATACTCGTTTAATAGTTACAAATTGCAGAATCGGTCGAACCTTTATATATCGAATGCTGGACTACGAGAGACCCGTTAGGGCTTTGAAGACCTTTGGAATGATTGCAGCTCTTCTAGTCTGTTGCTCTGCCCTCCAGTACGGCGTGTATCGCCTGAGGGTCTTCATAGCGCGCAAATTGGGCAAACTGCAGTAGGTAACAAAAAATATATATGTATATTTTTGATTTTTTTTTAAGCTCATTACGATTAAAGCAAGCGTTTTTTCTGTGTCCTGATATGTCGCTCTTTTCTTGTTTACGATGCTCGCACGTGTCTGGAAATCGTAATGAAAATCCCCATTGGCCATCTTTGCCCCTCCATTTCTCTGTTATTATGCAAAGCAAATTGTTATGCCAAAGTTTTGTCTCGTTTATTTGTTCCATTTTGAGTTTATTTTTCGAATATGAAATTTGCTTTGATAATTTTATGACTTCTGGTCATATTCTGCTTCAGGTTCCAGGTGGGTTCATTTTATTTTCATTGGTATCTCAGAATAAATAAACTTTTGATGCCAAATTTAATTATTTTAAAAATATGTTTTAAATGAAAGTAATTGTTGGAAGAATCTTTTGAGCTAACCGACATTTTCTGTTCATATTCAAAATTGCTTTACAATTAACCACGAAATATAGTAGCTGCTACATGTGAGTCTCTAACTTGCTCAAAGTCGACGAATTATTGAAAAATGTATGAAGATAGGAAAGTAGTAGACAAGATGACGAGCGAGGGGGGAGAAGCTCAGTTGGCAGAGTTGCCAGAGTTGCCATAACGGCGTCAAGTTACTAAAGTGATTTCATTTTTACTGCACAAACTGATGGATACACATGTGAGTTGCATCAAGTGGCATGACAAAATGTGGCATGGGGCATGGCCTGTGGCAACTTTGTGAGTGCAGCCACTTAGCCTGGTTAGTTGGTGCAGCTGGCGTTCTCGGTTCCGAAACATATCGAACGCTAACGTATTTATGGCTGCACTTTGCTTGACAACCGCCAAATGGCTCTGCCAGCAAGGGGCGTGGCATGTTTCCCTTAATACTGTTAAAGTTAAGGGTAAGTGAGAGAGAGAGAGAGAGAGAGACAGGGGGAGGGGAAACTCTTAAAGCAATATCTTAAATTGTCGCCATCGCCAGGGGGCGCTAACAAGTGAAGCGTTCGTTCAAAGCCAACAAGGCGCATAACATTTCAACATTTTTTAACATTTCCGCCTTTTTGCATTCAATTTAATTTAACATAAACATTTATATGTTTATTATTACGCGCACACGCTGAGAAGCGTTGAAGTCACCAGCGACGTCGACGTCGACGTCAACGTTGGCGTCGCTGCTGCTGCTTCTGCTGCTGCTGCTGTTTATTGTGCATGAGAGTTTCATGCTTGAAATGCGCATACATTGCGTATACGTAATATGCATTTTGTAGCAATGCGAAGGGAGCTTTAGAGCTGCATCTGCTCCTGGGTGTATGGGGTAAAAAGTACCCACTATAAATTTTGTGCACACTTACAACAACAACAACAACAACTACATACAACTGCAACTTAAATCTTAAGTAGCTCAACTTGTATATTTATCGAAGCAGAAGGTAATGCGTTTCGGCGGGGCTTAGCTGGGGGAAGCGATTTTCATGGAAATGAGCAGAAAAATTCAGCAATAATTCGCCATAATATTGCTGTTGTCTTAATGTGAGCTGTTAACATTTTTAAATATATTCAAAGCATGTATGTATATTTACTGCCAATTATCAAATAATGAAATACTTCAATATTATCACAATAAGTCCAAATTTGAAGTAGAAATATATATTCAATAGAATTGAATTTATTTGAATTGCTTAAATATTTGTGTCGCATTTACTGAGGAATGCGATAATCAATTCTCAAATGATCCGTGCAGTAATAGCATAAAGATGCACAGCCATTAAGTATTATTATAATGGACACACGTTTGAATAATTCAATAATGCTGCCGAGTTTTTGGCAAAAACTATTTTACATTTAAATCTATTATTATTGTGATTCTCGTGTTGTATAATTTGGAACTTTCGGGCTATTAAATCGGAATGGAATTTTATTCTTTCGATGTGCATTCGAGTGTTAAAATGTATATACGAAATTGATTGGCTGATTACACCCAAACACATAAACGAAGAGACGAAAAAGATATTCACACGTTTCTCGTAAATATAAATATATACGAATTTCATTTTGAATATACACATACCCATATGTATATATCCTTTTTGTTGCCTTTTGTTGTCTCTTGTGGGTGTGGTATGGTGTGGTGTGAATGGTGTCCTTGGTATTTTGGAATTTTTGTGTTGATTTGCTGCGGAAATGACGCAAATAATACAGCAAATTTAAGCCAGTCACATACAATTTACACACTCACCTGAATCTACACGTCTTGCTGGGTTATTTATGACAATAGCAACAACTACAACAAATACAACAACAACATGCAGTTGCCAGGCGGCTGTCAACAGACAACAGGATGTTTTATATTATGCCTGGAAAATAAAGGCAACACACACACACACACACACACACACACATAATGGAGGGATTAGCTGTTTTAATATTCTGCATACATTTATGTATATACTAAATGTACATATGTGTATATTTGTTTACCCCTTTTGTGTCACTTTCGAAAATGAAATTTAATTGTGGTACTCATTAATGGCACGTCGTCTGACGGCAGAGCCCAAAAAACCAAACGGAAATATGTGATTTCCGGCAATAAATATCTATGCTAAAGATACAAATATACATACATATATAGGTCGATGACGCAGAAAATAGCTGGAAAGTAGCTGGAAAAATAGCTAGCAAATGGAAAAGCGGTATAAAAACTTCTCAAAATATTCTCTCACGCTCCCACGCGCAATTTATGAGTTTCAATTTAAATTTATAACTTGATTATCACTTTTGCATTTGATATTGGATACCATTTTTTTATGGTCGTTGTTTTTTCTCCTTGCGAGCGTTAGCCGGACCAAAACAAAAAATCATTTAAGCATAAAACCATAAATCTATGCGCCAATAAGAAGGATTTCAAAGCGAGTAATACAAAATACGAGCATCCTAAACCTACGAGAATAATACGGAACGACAGAGAGAGGAGAAATGGATGGATACAGGGAAATGGATGGAGAGGGCAGAAGATGAGCCAGCAAAATTTGAAGGGACAGTTTGGACAGTTGTGGATGTATGTGACTTTGAAAATACTCTTTAAGAACTCGCAAAAGTGAAAATGTTCAGTGTTCGATAATGAGTCACAGGCAAACAAATTTAATTAAAGTGCTATTATTAAATTTAAAGCGTTTTTAGGCAAGTTTTCTTTTAAAACTTATGCATCTCTTTAAAATGTATAATTAGCCTTTAATTTATTTGACAACGAATTATTTTCGGAATATGTACAATTAAATCAAATTCAATTTTGAAATTTTAATGCTTTAAATCAATTTTTCATTTTTCTGCTTGGCATTCGTAAAGACGTGGGTTTTTAATTTTTTAATGCAATTAAAGTTGCAGCTATTCGTACCTCTTTAATTAAGATACCCTGTCAAGTAAAAGCATTGAAAATGCAAAGCCAAAGCCAAAACCAAGAGCAAGACCAAAATCCAAACTAAAGCTATAGTCAAAGTCGAAGCCAATCAAAGGCAAAAACAATAAACAAGCATGACAATAAATAAATAAATAAATAAGCAAATGTGAAAATTGAGTTGGGCAAAGGAAAACCATCGAGGGGGAAAATGGCAGATGAGATCAGATGGAAAGCAGCAAGAGCAGCAGCAGTGATTTCCTTGGCGTGAAAGGATAATGACACTCTCAATTCTCGATTCTCAATACGGTTGCTCCACTTGCGATGCGAGCGACAATATTGAAAAGAAAATAATCCATTGGGAAAGACAGGCGAACGAAATTGATTGAGCGCCGCATTAAATTTAAACCACACACACTGATGCATAAGAACACACACACTCATAGTCACACACTCATACTCTCACACATCCAGAAGAACTGGAAAAGCAAGTATTGCTTTTCTTGCTGTTGTTGTTGTTGTTGCTGCTGTTGCCTCCCACATCAATTTAACGGCTACTTAAATCCATCGCTTCAAATTATCTCCAGAGACCACAGATCATTTGAATTCACACATATTCCACAAAACGACTTTAACTAGTTTATATAAGTATAAACAAAATAAACATCATATTCAGGCCTGCTCCGAATTGCGAACGTTTTCAGAAAGTAAAAACGAAACGAAACTATTTGTTGTTCCCAATTCCGATCGATATGGACTCGTTTTTACTTCTCGAACTCGGTTTCGAAAACTCGAAAAGCTTTCGACTGCGAGAGTTGGTATCGATTACAAAAATTAAAGTGGAATTCAGGACAGCTCGGTTTTTATAAAATATTTTATAGATACCTTGAAAAAAACTTATTTTAAAAAATACTTCAACTGTTTAAACTTGAAGTAGTGATGTTAATGGATGTTCAACATTATTCTTATTTTCAGTTTATAATTTTAGGCATTTATATCAATGCTTTAAATGACATTTATTTTCAAATCCGACGACTTTACAGCACGTTTGAAAACGACAATTTTAGCCGATTTTCGGAATGCGGAACACCAATCAACTCATTTTGTGGCATTTCGACTCGTTTTGGAATGCGGAACAGGCCCGATTAAGTTACAAATTTTGTTTTAAAGATCTCTACAAATATGTGGAAAACTAAGATCTCAAGTCAATCAAACAGATTTTTTCATTCGACTTAAAGATAATTTCATTGAATTATTATCCTTCAGTATTAACAAATCTAGTGATTCACAATTGACTAGAAATTGTTTGCGTTATACTTATAATCAATCTACTGAAATTCTAAAGGTAAGCAATTAATACAGGGTTTATAATTAAAAGAAGGATTTGATGAAAAGGTCAAATTACCAGAATCTCAAGTGCACAATGCACTTTGGCCAGAATCATTTATTAGGGCTAAGCGGAGGAAATAAATAAGTCTCTGTTAATGAGTTTGTTGAGTTTGGAGAGGGCTTAAATGCAACTTCTGATGGTTGTACTGTACTTTGAATTTGTTAAGAGATTATGTATACAGCTGTATCTCTGTATTTCTCTTTCTCTCTCTCTATCCCACTATCTCTCTGTCTATTTTCTTGTTTTTTGCATTCTTTGGGAGCTGCAACACAATTGCTTTGGCCTCTCTTTTTGTTACGGCATTCCGAGAATACTTTCAATGTTGCTCACTTCAATTTTAATGGCTACTTAAATCCATCATTTTAAATTATTATCACTTGGGCCAACAATCTCACAAGTCCGTCGCTCACTTGGCCACGCATCAAATGGCCTTCAATGGGCATTAAGTGAATGCCGAGAGATGCGGCAGGTGAAAGGGAATGAGATCCATTAAAAGGCCACCACAGAAAACTGCTGACATCACTGGCTGAATTAAAAAGTTGCCTTGATAATCCTTTTGCAAAATAGACAGGATTAAGTAAAAGGCTGCTCCGGAAATTTATGCAGCCAACTGTAGCCAGGTGGACGATGGCCAGCAGGTGCTCCAGAGAGAGAGAGAGAGAGAGAGCGAGAGTAAGAGAGTGAGAAGAGAGGTGTAGCACTTAAAATGTGCCACAGTGTTGCAATAATTATCGTTAAATGGTCGCTGTTTAAAACACTTAAGAGCAACTGAGCACTGAAAAGTGCGGGGGCGACCGCAAAAAAAGGTTCAAAGTGCCACAGCAGGCCGTCTGTTATTATGATCCTTGCAGCAGGAGCATCATCATCGTCATCATCATCAGCGGAGTCCAACAACTCTTCTACAAATAGCCTCAGCCAGAACTGACTGCGTTTTGGGCAGCTGCCTTCGTCCTTCGTCCTTTGGAGCTGATGTCCTGCTGATTGCGGTGATTTGTAATTTTAAGCAGCGTATGATTAACTTTTGCACGAGAGCAATGAGAGCTGAAAAGTGAAATGTGTGTGTGTGTGTGTGTGAGTGTATAAGTGTGTGTCCTTGTGAGCCAGTGTTGAGTAATGATTGTGGCGTGTCCTTGACAGTCGTAGCCGACAAGTTGCGCTCACCTATTATTATATTTCTTAATGACTTGGCGACTGTTCCCCTCTGTGTGCTAGAGAGAGATAGAGAGGCGAAAGTTTGTGTGTGTAGAGAGAGAGAGAGAGGAACGCAATTAGTTGGCAACTTCCATAATTTGCTGTTCAACTATTAATTGAACTTATCATTATTTTCCTCTCAGTCAAACAGACAAATTAGGCGTTAATTTGCTTGAGAATTAAATTTACAATTATGGAAGATACTTCTTGAAAAAGTTTATACTCAAGAAAAAACAAAAAAAAAGTGTTCGACTATGAGTTACCCTATGTCCAGCTCAAATTCCCTTTTACTAAGTAACTTTTACCTGTAAATATATTTTTAATGCAAAATTTCTACTTTTATTACGCTAGTTATTGAATTGAAAACCTAATGAGTCAAAGAGTGGGCTATAAAATTAATCTATTTGTTGGTTTTAAAGCAAATTCAATTACAAAAGGCAAATTTACCAAGACTTAATCTTAACATAATAACAACTATCAAACCCTCTGATTCACTCTACAACACTGTCTCTCTCTTTCTGTCTATTATATACATATATTGACTAATTTAATTCCTTAGATGTTCATATCAAATGCATACAATAAATACATTCACACACACTCATATAACCATATGAATATTTACTTGTGAATATTTGATGTGAATGTTGGTTGGTGCCATCTGACCTCAGATTGCCTTGGCCACAAGTCATGAAAGTATTAATGCCATTTTAAGTACTTCCGTAACGAAAACTAAACACACACACACTCCCACACATATAGCAACCCATACATATGCATGACACACATATATGTAGGTGCGAAAGAGTGCGACATATGTGAGACAAGCAACGAATGGCGAAAAATGCAAAGCGCACTAATTCTAACTGTAGCATAAATTATAGCGCTCATGAATAATAATTCAAGACAGTCAGCCAGTAACTATCAACAACAACAACAACAATAACAACAACAACCAAAAGCTGAGCAAACAAAAACAACAACAGGAACAACAACAGCAGAAAAAGCAGCGTCAAAAGCCACTTGAGTAAATGCGATTGCATTCGGGAATATTCCAATAAACAATTTCGCCAAAATCAAAATGTCAATTATTTACAGAGGATAAGAAAATCAAATAATAACTAGAATATTGAAGATGACAAAGAGTTATCTTTGAATTTTTTTATTAAGGACTATACATATATTTTACTGATTCTATTATGCCGAAAAACGTTTAATCAGGGATTACAGCCCTTACCGAAACCGTAACCTTTAACCAGAAAAACCGAAAAAATTTCGATACAATGTGCCTGTACAAATTTGAGATCTCTGATATTTTGTTATTAGTTTTGTATTTATTTTTTTATTTTTAATTTTTAATTTTGATTTTTGATTTAATTTAATTAATTTTCTTATTAATTAGCAGTTAATAAGCGCAAATAAAATGAATTTGGTAAATAAAATACTAAAATATGCGAAATAAATGTGTGAATGAAACATAAAGAAATGCCTTTTAAATTATTATTATATTATTAATATAATTATATTTTTTCAATCAAACCATACCGGTATTTCAAAACGGAAACATACAAAAACCGGTTCACCGTTACGAAACCTTTATTCAAAGATTTTGAGTAACCAATAACCGAAACCGTAACTGAAACCGATACTAGTTTCGGTTTTAATCCCTGCTTTTAATTAAACTCATCATTTATCCTTCATTTTACAGTTTTCAATCTCATGTTGAATTTACTGCGATTGCGTTAAAGGGAACACAGTTGTCACAGTTAGTCTCTGTTTCCGTCTGTTTGTCGCCAAAAAGCCAACTAAATTTTATGGTCGTTGTCATTATTTCATGTGCAGACCCTACACCTCACATACATATGTACATAGAAGAGCATACATACATACATGCATTGCACACTCACATAACCCACAACAAGAACGTTGATCATACGCAGCGTTGTGCTTAAAATTTCAAATGCATGGCATTTTCTGCAGGGGCAGCAACAGTGGCAACGGCAACTCGTGTTCACTCAGACAGCAACAACAACAGCAGCAACAACAACAACAACTGCACACTGACGACGACAATATTTGGTGCTATCTGGTTGTTGTTGTTGTTCTACGTGATTTTCATTATACCCTGCGAGCAAAATAAACCGAAATATAGTGTTCCCAGTGTTGTGCCTAGCTTAAATAATTACTAATACTATTGTTAATAAAAAACGTATGCTCTACAAAATTAAGAACCAAATATTTAAGATTTTGATTCGGATTAAAATATATATAAATAAATATATTGTCGGCATTGTTGACGCTGTAGATATTGACGATGTGTAATTATGATTCCCAAGTCTTCAATGTCAATTATTTTGGCACATATTGGAATTAATAAAAAAAAATGGTAGGTTTTATAAATCGCTTGAAACCCGCAAGCAGGACAAAAGCAATTGTCTGTTTTTTCGGAAAATAATCAACCAATATTTATGAATTAAATCTAAAAGTATTCAATATATTTTAAGTATATACTTTTTCAAAACTCTTCGTTCCAACTGTAACTAATAATATTTTTCAATTGTTAAGTAAATTTATAAAGCCGATTTTTCTGATACCGATAATATTTATGTTCACAAATTAAGACGCTGACATTTCAGAAACAAAATTCAGATATTCATTTTTTTTTAACTTTTTATAATATTGTAATATTTATTGTAATTTATTATATTAATATCTAATATATATATATTGTATTTATGAATTAATAGCAGGCAGCAATGCTTGCTTTTTAAATAATTAAAATAAAACTAAATAATATTGAGTGGCTGCAGGGTATCTCTAAGTTGAACACTCCTGGCCAAAAACAATTCAGCTCGTTTTCATATTTATTTATATGTTTTACGCTCGCTAAACTACAAGTACAAGTGCACACTTGTCTGCAGCCACATCGGCAGAGGGGCTTTTCAAGGGGCGTGGCGGAGTTGCAGGGGGGCGGAGACTGCAACGAGGTCGAGCTCTGCGTTGGCTTTTAACGCTTCGCTTGGTCATCCAAACCCAAACCCAATCCCAATTCGTTCCCCAAACTCAGCCTGATCGCTTGTGCATTAATTTAAATTTAGTTTCTTTTTTCATCCTTCCTACTTACGGTTTGGGCTGTGCTAATGTCCTGGGCAAGCCGATTTAATGGCGGCACATTAGTCTAGTCGGCAGTCAGGAAGGCTTACGAGACTGGAGATGGAGTTGGGGAAAGTCAGTGGATGCAAATGGGAGTAATGTGTCTGCTTGGGAAATTCGTTGGAAGTACATATATATTTACAAGTACATTAGAGAGCGCATTTTCAGAGAAATAAACTGTTTAATATGAATCCATCAAGCTCACTATATATATTTGACTATTAACAAGACACAAAGTAAGGCAAGGAAAATATTTTTAATAACCAGATTTGTCGATAATATTTACATTATCTTTTATTATCTATTAATTCCTTAAAAACATATGATTGATAAACTAATTAAGTTAATTATGTTATAATCAAAAATTGCATTTCGACGGGAGAATAAATGCATCAAACGTGACGAAAGTCAAGATTAAAAGTAAACTTAATCTACTTTTACGAACAGCAGGATTCTGTTTAATCGACTCGGCATTTAATACAATTTATATGGTATGTTCGGAATATTAAATACATTTGCAGAAAATTTTAAGTTTTGAGACTTAAGCCTTAGCTTAAGACCTTTGTCTAAAAGCTGCGACGAGTACTAAAACTTCTTATAAAGATTAAAAATATCTTGATTGTTATTTCTCAAAGTTGTCACATTGT
>JAWNPO010000276.1:0-126553 GCA_035047525.1 Drosophila quinaria | reverse complement strand
CTAGTTGTTATGATTTTTAAGATAGCGGTTAGGGTTTGAATTCGAATTTAAAAGCACGCGCTTTTTCCACGCTAGCGAATTCTGCGCCTCGTGTGCGAGCAGCAGCCACAAGCTAGCTCTGGCGCCACAAGGGCGAGCAGCAGCTACAAGCGGGCTCCTGCGCGGTGCAGCGCGTCGACGTCAACAGCGATCGCCACAATCTTCATGGCTTGAACCGAGGCATCGAGGAGGAGAGTCAGTTTGGAACCAGCAAAGCGATCGGATCATAGCTAAGAGCAGCGGTTTTTAAACGTGGGGCCAAAGTCAGCATGGCGGAGGATGGGCACTTCATTGTCTGCAAGGCACGTGTCAAGATTACGCAACATACCATATCTGGTATTGCCAACTATCGTCGACAAAGTGTTCTTGGGTTTAGACTTTCGTGCGCCATCCTAGCCGTCCTGCACAGCGGCCCGTCAACTGAAGTTTGTGAGGCGGCGTTAGAGACACGCCGTCCCACAGCATTTACATTACCATTTTTTATTAATACTATAGTACCACGCAATGGAGCGATACGCATAATTTAAGATAGATTTAAGAAAATGAAGTCATATTAATAAGCGCATGGAGCGCACTAAACTAAGCTAGTTGTTATGATTTTTAAGATAGCGGTTAGGGTTTGAATTCGAATTTAAAAGCAACGGTCGCCATCGCAGGCATGCATGCGCTAGCGATCGGTTGCACAACACTGCCGAACACAGCGTCTCTTCACCTCGTTGTGAGAGAGCGAAAGCTCCGAGGTGGAGAGAGCAAAAGCTGTGGTGAGTTGTGCAACCGACACTAGCGCGTGCCTTGGCAATGAGCGGCTCGAGAGTTGGAGATCGAGAGTGCTTGAGGACAGACGTCGCGAGTTGGCGCGTCTGCAGGAAAAAAAAACCGTAAGTGTACACTCCTGCCCAAAACTATACGACACCTCAATAATTTTTGTTTCGACCCTCGCAGGAGAAGGGGAAAGCAAAATGAAACAAAACAAAGTAAGCAGATTAATAGCAGAAAGAGTTCTGCACAAGATGCGATGTTCTTATCTCTCATTGCATCTCTCATTTTCGACTAACGGGAAAAAAAGCACAAAAGTTCTATTTTTGGCTTGCCTGCAAGTGTATCAAAACTATACGACACATTTGAGTTATAGCGGCTGAAGAGAAAGTTTAAGTGACAATTAATTTTTTTTCTATTTCTGATTAAAATTTAATGCTTTTTTAATAAAATGCCGCGCGGTAGTGTGTTAGACGAAGAAGAAAAGGCAAGAATAAGTGCTTACAATGAAGCTGGCTTTAATGTAAGCGAAATTTCGCGCAAATTGGGTCGTACACGCTGCGTTATTGCAAAATATTTAAGTGATCCCAGTAAACACGGTAAAAAGTATAACACAGGAAGAAAACCAAAACCTCAGAGCGTGATAAACGTCGCATAATATCCAAGGCGAGCAATTCATTTGAATCGTGCTCCACGCTTGCTGCATGTTGCAGTCAACCTGTGTCACGAATGACTGTTTGGCGGACGCTGCAGTCGTCAGAAAATATTGTTCGTGGAGTTTTAAAGAAGGCTCCATTCCTAAAACCCCACTACAAAATAGCTCGACTCAAGTTTGTGGAAAACAACTTAGAGAGAAACTGGGCCTCGGTATGAAATTTTAACTTTATTTTGTTTATGAAGCTTTGTTCAATATTTTTCATTTAGATCATTTTTTCTGATGAGAAAAAATTTAATCTTGACGGCCCAGATGGCTTTCGTCACTATTGGCGAGATCTCCGTAAGGATCCCCTTATGTTTTCTAAACGGAATTTTGGAGGTGGATCCGCAATGGTTTGGGGAGCGTTTCACAATTCAGGAACGCTTGACCTAAGCTTCACCAGCTCGCGGATGAATAGTGGAGATTATAAAAAAGTACTGGAAGATCGTCTCCTACCATTTTTGGAAGAAAATGGAGAAGGAGAGACCATTTTCATGCAAGACAATGCATCTATCCACACCAGCAGAGAGACCCAGCGCTTTCTTAATGAGCACTCCGTTAGTGTATTGGACTGGCCAGCTTGCTCCCCTGACCTAAACCCAATAGAAAATATTTGGGGTATCTTGGCCAGGCGAGTCTATGCTAACAACAAAAAATTTGAGAACGTTAAAAGCCTCAAAAACGAAATTTTGGCACAATGGTCCCTTTTGGACCAAAATTTACTTAAAAAATTAATAAATTCAATGCCAAAAAGACTTTTTGAGGTGGCGAAAGCTCAAGGGGGCTCCATTAACTATTAAGTAATATTAATGTACTAAATTTAAAATAAAATAATAAGTAAATACAAGAAAATTCAAATGTGTCGTATAGTTTTGATACACTTGCAGGCAAGCCAAAAATATAACTTTTGTGCTTTTTTTCCCGTTAGTCGAAAATGAGAGATGCAATGAGAGATAAGAACATCGCATCTTGTGCAGAACTCTTTCTGCTATTAATCTGCTTACTTTGTTTTGTTTCATTTTGCTTTCCCCTTCTCCTGCGAGGGTCGAAACAAAAATTATTGAGGTGTCGTATAGTTTTGGGCAGGAGTGTAGAGAAAGAATAGACAAGTGCGGCAGGGTACGCGTAGTTTAACCTAACTTTAACTCACTTAGAACACTTGAATAAACTGGCTAACTGTAACGAAGAAATCTCACGTTTTTCCCTTGTAGTTAAATACTAACCGTAGCAAGCGGTCGCATTCTGGACAAGGGTAATCCTGTCCGCTGTGGGTGATCCCGGCAAGAATCCCGTTACTACGTTTTCCCTGTAGTTAGATATCAGCACTGAGAAGCGGTCGTATTTTGGACACGGGCAATCCTGTCCGCCGTGGGTGATAATCCCGGCAAGAATCCCGCTGATCAGTTGTGATACCCACTAACCGTGGTGGTCGGACGAGGGATCGATCCCGTCGGCCGTGACAGAATCCCGGCCCGACCCCCTAACCTGTAGAATTGTGCTGTACACGTGGCCGGCGGAACACCGGGGCTTATACCCTGCGCCGATCCCCGGCCGTGTTGCCTCACATCGTTCGTTGTGTTTGTGTGCGTTATTACGTTTCTTTTCTAGCGAACATTTCCCCTCCCCTTTATCCCCGCGTCCAGCGAAACTTAAAAATTTCTTGTAAGTTCTGGCCCTGGCAGACTGAGTCTGCACCCTGGCTGGAAACTCCCTTACAAGTTGACACCACGAGGTCATCGAATTTCTCGTGTGCCGCTATGTTACCATCCGCGCCATCACAGCGAGTCAGGATTTCCTTCCCGGTTGAAATATGGCGACATTTAGTGAAGCATATTCGTCCCATCCCAGCAGTGACCACCGAGATCCACGGGCGGTGCCGACAGAAGCACGCGTCATCCCAGCAGTGACCACCGAGATCCACTGGCGGTGCCGAGCAGGCATGCGT
This sequence comes from Drosophila quinaria, assembly GCA_035047525.1. Lineage (NCBI taxonomy): Eukaryota > Metazoa > Arthropoda > Insecta > Diptera > Drosophilidae > Drosophila > Drosophila quinaria. The sequence goes on along the minus strand of JAWNPO010000276.1, from coordinate 123,116 downwards.
CATTCCAGCAGTGACCACCGAGATTCATGGCGGTGCCGACAGAGGCCCGCGTCATTCCAGTAGTGACCACCGAGATTCATGGCGGTGCCGACAGAGGCACGCGTCATCCCAGCAGTGACCACCGAGACACATGGCGGTGCCGACAGAGGCATGCGTCAACCTAGCAGTGACCACCGAGATTCATGGCGGTGCCGAGCATGCATGCGTCATCCAAGCAGTGACCACCGAGACACATGGCGGTGCCGACAGAAGCACGCGCCATCCCAGCAGTGACCACCGAGATCCACTGGCGGTGCCTACAGAGGCATGCGTCATCCCAGCAGTGACCACCGAGATTCACTGGCAGTGCCGACAGAGGCACGCGTCAACCCAGCAGTGACCACCGAGACACATGGCGGTGCCGGCAGAGGCATGCGTCAACCTAGCAGTGACCACCGAGATTCATGGCGGTGCCGAGCAGGCATGCGTCATCCAAGCAGTGACCACCGAGACACATGGCGGTGCCGACAGAAGCACGCGCCATCCCAGCAGTGACCACCGAGATCCACGGGCGGTGCCGACAGAAGCACGCGTCATCCCAGCAGTGACCACCGAGATCCACTGGCGGTGCCGAGCAGGCATGCGTCATTCCAGCAGTGACCACCGAGATTCATGGCGGTGCCGACAGAGGCCCGCGTCATTCCAGTAGTGACCACCGAGATTCATGGCGGTGCCGACAGAGGCACGCGTCATCCCAGCAGTGACCACCGAGACACATGGCGGTGCCGACAGAGGCATGCGTCAACCTAGCAGTGACCACCGAGATTCATGGCGGTGCCGAGCAGGCATGCGTCATCCAAGCAGTGACCACCGAGACACATGGCGGTGCCGACAGAAGCACACGCCATCCCAGCAGTGACCACCGAGATCCACTGGCGGTGCCTACAGAGGCATGCGTCATCCCAGCAGTGACCACCGAGATTCACTGGCAGTGCCGACAGAGGCACGCGTCAACCCAGCAGTGACCACCGAGACACATGGCGGTGCCGGAAGAGGCATGCGTCAACCTAGCAGTGACCACCGAGATTCATGGCGGTGCCGAGCAGGCATGCGTCATCCAAGCAGTGACCACCGAGACACATGGCGGTGCCGACAGAAGCACGCGCCATCCCAGCAGTGACCACCGAGATCCACGGGCGGTGCCGACAGAAGCACGCGTCATCCCAGCAGTGACCACCGAGATCCACTGGCGGTGCCGAGCAGGCATGCGTCATTCCAGCAGTGACCACCGAGATTCATGGCGGTGCCGACAGAGGCCCGCGTCATTCCAGTAGTGACCACCGAGATTCATGGCGGTGCCGACAGAGGCACGCGTCATCCCAGCAGTGACCACCGAGTTTCATGGCGGTGCCGACAGAGGCACGCGTCATCCCAGCAGTGACCACCGAGACACATGGCGGTGCCGACAGAGGCATGCGTCAACCTAGCAGTGACCACCGAGATTCATGGCGGTGCCGAGCAGGCATGCGTCATCCAAGCAGTGACCACCGAGACACATGGCGGTGCCGACAGAAGCACGCGCCATCCCAGCAGTGACCACCGAGATCCACGGGCGGTGCCGACAGAAGCACGCGTCATCCCAGCAGTGACCACCGAGATCCACTGGCGGTGCCGAGCAGGCATGCGTCATTCCAGCAGTGACCACCGAGATTCATGGCGGTGCCGACAGAGGCCCGCGTCATTCCAGTAGTGACCACCGAGATTCATGGCGGTGCCGACAGAGGCACGCGTCATCCCAGCAGTGACCACCGAGACACATGGCGGTGCCGACAGAGGCATGCGTCAACCTAGCAGTGACCACCGAGATTCATGGCGGTGCCGAGCAGGCATGCGTCATCCAAGCAGTGACCACCGAGACACATGGCGGTGCCGACAGAAGCACGCGCCATCCCAGCAGTGACCACCGAGATCCACTGGCGGTGCCTACAGAGGCATGCGTCATCCCAGCAGTGACCACCGAGATTCACTGGCAGTGCCGACAGAGGCACGCGTCAACCCAGCAGTGACCACCGAGACACATGGCGGTGCCGACAGAGGCATGCGTCAACCTAGCAGTGACCACCGAGATTCATGGCGGTGCCGACAGAGGCCCGCGTCATTCCAGTAGTGACCACCGAGATTCATGGCGGTGCCGACAGAGGCACGCGTCATCCCAGCAGTGACCACCGAGACACATGGCGGTGCCGACAAAGGCATGCGTCAACCTAGCAGTGACCACCGAGATTCATGGCGGTGCCGAGCAGGCATGCGTCATCCAAGCAGTGACCACCGAGACACATGGCGGTGCCGACAGAAGCACGCGCCATCCCAGCAGTGACCACCGAGATCCACTGGCGGTGCCTACAGAGGCATGCGTCATCCCAGCAGTGACCACCGAGATTCACTGGCAGTGCCGACAGAGGCACGCGTCAACCCAGCAGTGACCACCGAGACACATGGCGGTGCCGGCAGAGGCACGCGTCAACCTAGCAGTGACCACCGAGATTCATGGCGGTGCCGAGCAGGCATGCGTCATCCAAGCAGTGACCACCGAGACACATGGCGGTGCCGACAGAAGCACGCGCCATCCCAGCAGTGACCACCGAGATCCACGGGCGGTGCCGACAGAAGCACGCGTCATCCCAGCAGTGACCACCGAGATCCACTGGCGGTGCCGAGCAGGCATGCGTCATTCCAGCAGTGACCACCGAGATTCATGGCGGTGCCGACAGAGGCCCGCGTCATTCCAGTAGTGACCACCGAGATTCATGGCGGTGCCGACAGAGGCACGCGTCATCCCAGCAGTGACCACCGAGACACATGGCGGTGCCGACAGAGGCATGCGTCAACCTAGCAGTGACCACCGAGATTCATGGCGGTGCCGAGCAGGCATGCGTCATACAAGCAGTGACCACCGAGACACATGGCGGTGCCGACAGAAGCACGCGCCATCCCAGCAGTGACCACCGAGATCCACTGGCGGTGCCTACAGAGGCATGCGTCATCCCAGCAGTGACCACCGAGATTCACTGGCAGTGCCGACAGAGGCACGCGTCAACCCAGCAGTGACCACCGAGACACATGGCGGTGCCGGCAGAGGCATGCGTCAACCTAGCAGTGACCACCGAGATTCATGGCGGTGCCGAGCAGGCATGCGTCATCCAAGCAGTGACCACCGAGATTCATGGCGGTGCCGACAGAAGCACGCGTCATCCCAGCAGTGACCACAGAGATCCACAGGCGGTGCCGAGCAGGCATGCGTCATCACAGCAGTGACCACCGAGATTCACTGGCAGTGCCGACAGAGGCACGCGTCAACCCAGCAGTGACCACCGAGACACATGGCGGTGCCGGCAGAGGCATCCGTCAACCTAGCAGTGACCACCGAGATTCATGGCGGTGCCGACAGAGGCATGCGTCATCCCAGCAGTGACCACAGAGATTCACGGACGGTGCCGACCAGGCACGCTTTATCCCAGCAGTGACCACAGAGATTCATGGCAGTGCCCGCAGAGGCATGCGCCATCCCAGCATTAACCACCGAAACCACTGGCGATGCCAACGAGGCATGCGTCCTTTCAAGAGAAGACCCACGAGCCGCCATCTAACCATCCGCGCCACTACGGCGAGGCAGGATTTTCATCCCGGCTGGAAGACGGCGGTGAATAGGACGACATCAGAGTAATTTCTCTCTTTTGACTAATTCTAGAATCAACAGCAAAGAACACCGCGAAGGACGCAGCGAAGCTCACAGCAGGGAATACGGCCGGACCAGGCGATCTGTCCGCACAAGCAAAGCATCACGAATCCCCCTTCGGGGCAACCATTGCCGGACCAGGCGATCCGTCCGCACAAGCAAAGCATCACGAAGCACGAACCACAGCCGGACCAGGCGACCTGTCCGCATCCGCACCAGCAAAGCATCACGAAGCACAAACCAAAGCCGGACCAGGCGATCTGTCCGCACAAGCAAAGCATCACGAAGACATCCAATTCGGGGAACCACAACAGGGAAACGCTGCCCTGGCCTGGCGAGCCAAAAGCTAGTACATCAAGACCCAAAGGCGGGCACACTACGTAATGTTTACCAAGACCCCTCCGCGGGCACAAGCGTGAACCGGATCCGCACAGCAAAGACGACGCCCCAACAACGCTAGCTCCGAAAGACGAAAGCGACCATGCGACGAAGATGACTGAGGAAACCTGTTCCACCGGGCCAAGTTCCTGGGGACCACTTGAAGATGGCGAGCTATCTCAACGTCCCTACCACTCCGGGTAAACCGCAGCCGGACCCGGCGACCTGTCCGCACCAGCACCGGAGACTCACGAAGAACACCCCTTTGAGGGAACCACTACAAGGATCCACTCCGCCCCCCAGGATGACGACAGCCTTTCTTTTCCCGCCCCGAAGTAAAGCATTCTGCTGGCCTCACAATATACATAGTATTTTCCAATTTCAACATTGGCAACGCTGGTGTGACCAGAAAGGGATCAGCTGAGAACATGGATCAATTGGCAACGCCAATTGAACCAGCCGATCACGAAGAACTTTTCGTTCGTTCATTTCGTTCTCGTGAACCCCACACTGGAGTGAGATCACTCACTTAGTTCCAGATTTGAGCTAACAGAAAAACATGGTGGAATTTCCGCCACGCCAGCCGGCTTCACTTTTCTGACGGGCCTGGTAGCATCAACATCGGCAGTGGCAAATAGCAAAACGCGAGTGCGAAACCCAGCTAAAACAGCAGCAACGAAAGCAAAGAACACCACGTGAGCATTTTTTCGACAAGTGTGTGTGTGCAAGTGAGCAGTCCAACCGCAACAAAACCAGCAACCACAACAACAGTGGCAGTGTTTGGTTTTTTTCTTCTGCGTGTGCACCGGCGTGGCCACACCAACAACAACAGCATCGACGATATATTTTTTTCAAGCGCACATGCGCTTCCCGTGCAACCACCAACAACAACAGCAGTGACAATACTTTCAAGCGCACATGCGCTTCCCGTGCAACCACACCAACAACAACAACAGCGACGATATATTTTTTTTTCAAGCGCACATGCGCCTCCAGTGCAACCACTAACAACAACAGCCGCGACGATATATTTTTTCCAAGCGCACATGCGCCTCCAGTGCAACCACCAACAACAACAGCAGTGACGACCATTCTCAAGTGCACATGCACCGCTAGCGCCACCGCGGTAGCAGCAACAACAAAGTGCCAACACTCGTTCGCGCACGTGTGCAGCCAGTGCAGCCGCACCAACAAAATTTCGAAGTCTCGTGAAGGGCAATCCCTCCGAGCAATCTACGGTCACCGGCCGGCAGCGTTGATCCGCGGATCTGACCCAGCGGCCGGCTCTGCGCGGCGTTGGGGGGGAGGCGTCCTTGGAAAGAGAGATACCGTATTCTTACGACCTCTCCTTTCGGGGATTCCTCTCATTCCGGGGAGGAGGGAAATCGTTTTCTTACGATCTCTTCTCTCCGGGATGCATCCTCTAGCGTCGCCGGAACGGAACGAACGTGCGTCCCAAATCCAAACCGAGGGGCTCAGGAGGTACGAGAAGGATGACGCAACGGGCATAGGGAGTCCCTACTCGTCCTCCTGGGCCAATCTTGGGCTCACATCAAGGTCATCTAAGCCGATTTTCGAGCGGGAACGTCCGCTTAGCCGCTGACGCTCCCGCCGCTCTTGCCAGCCGTCCCAGATGTTATATAAATTTTCTGTAGCAGACCTTGGCCGGACTGAGACGCCGACCTCGGCTGGAAAAGCTTCGTTACAGTTTTCACAAAGCTATTATGCCCTGTCCATTGTTTTCATAGATTCAGGGCATAATAAATCACAACTCTTTTTAAGTTTAAATGATGTTTGTTTTTATTTAACTCTTTAACTGGTTCCCGTTACCGCTGGTCAGCTGCGTTAACCAATTCCAATTTGTTAACCTGACCGCAATAGTTTTTAAGCCCATTTCAATTGAGAATTATAACTGGTAGTCGGGTGGCTGCTGCTGCAGTTGCAACTGAGGCACACGTTGAAGTTGCAGCACCAACTAACCACATTCTGTGTGGGACATCCATGCATACTCATATACTCGTATACTCATCTACTCAATCACTCACACTTACTCAGAAACAATCTCTCACACACACACACGCACACACACATCTGAGAGGGTATCCGAAAATTTGTGCCTAGCCGCCCAAAAAAGTAGCCTAATACCACTTTCGAGTAGTTGGCCGCAGAGTCGCAGTGAAGTGTGGCTGCAAGTGCACTTGTTACCAATTAAGCTAATCCGTCAGATAATTAGTAACATAACACACACACACACAGACACACATACACTTGCAGCAAGTTCTTCTGGCAGCTCTTGTTGCTGCCTCGGCACATGCAATTTATTGCTGCACGTGGTTGTTGCATTGCATGTATCACGTGACACTTGATTTCCGGTAGTTCCCAGTTCCCAGTTCCCGTTGCCTCTGCCACTGCCACTGCTCTCTCCCTTCCTCTTGCATCTCCTGCTGTGGCATTTCTCTGGCTGGCAGCAGTATTTGCTTTGCCTTTCTTTGCGACTTTTCTAATTTGGACTGCAACAAAACATGCAACGAAGTAGTCGCTTTCGTGTTCCTCCCTTTCTCCGTCACCTTTGTCCTTGTCGTCCTCGCGAAAATTTGTGGCTGTCACCTTATTAAAAGCGCCCAGCAGCTGAGCCTCAGCCTGATTCTGAGCCCTTTTCAGCCTGAATCTGTGCCCTGCAGTGTTGACAACGTCACCACATCCTCTAAGCCTCATCCTCATCCTTTGGCACTCTTCGTCTTCGTCAACTGCACTTGCAAATGGGCTGGCAAATGCCGTTGCCTGCTTTTAGGCTGGCTTATTAAAATTTCAGCGTGTTCATTTGCCTGTAAGTCAAGCTATAGCAAAGGGGGAACGAAAAGGCGGCGGGGTCCAGGCGGAAGGGCGCAGTAAACTAGGCGACTTTCAGGATTACCCAACAACTAGTTAATGTTTGATTTGCCTGCCTGCCTGCCTGCCTAACACACATGGTTGCATTTATCCACCCACTTTCCCCTCCTTTCCCATTGCCCCTGCCCATTGCCTCCTCTAAACTGTGTTGTCAACCCAAAAGCTGTCAAATTTATCAGCGAACTTTCACAGGTTGACGTCGAGAAAATGTGCGGTCATACGAGTATATGTGTTTACAAAGTATTTATTGCTTTCGAGATTGGAATTTACTTTATAATTACTTGAAATTACATAGGCAGTTTCTAGCAGAAAAGAAATTCGTTATTTTGGTATCAAGTTTTGCCTCAGACTTAAGTAAGGCTTTAGAAATAAATTAAGGAAACGATTGAACTAACCATAACTACCCATATGGTTGGAATATAGAAAAAACGATGGATATAATTACACCAAGTTTAGTTTCATAATTCAAAATTAAAAAACTGCAATCAACTCTTCCGTTGAATTGTTACCTATAGAAATCTACATTCTACATGAAAATTGCTCGATTGAGATTAGACTAGAGTTGAAGAAGAGAATAATATGAAATCATGAATGAATAGATTGAAAATGGAACTGAAACGACTGATACATTTTTGCAAATATTAAAATAGGTATTGAGTAGTACCAGGAGAAAATAAAGAAATCGCTTTAAAAGTAATCAATGATAGGGTTTTAATCGTAAACGAATAAAACGGAAATAATACACAAAAAACTAAGTGAACTAAAAATGTCACTTCCCAGTAAGCCAAGTTCTGAGTGCTCCAAATTAGGTGTCTGAAAAGAGCCGACCTTAAGAGCGTTTTTAGAGTAACCACATCAATTTGAGGGTTTTCGGAGCACATTCAGTACTTTCTAAGCATGGGCTCATAAAAAGCACTTCTGTCCGAGAATTTTCGCAGTTGAAGTGGGCGGATAATCGAAAATAACGGTGCTGAACATAATGGAATGCAGAATCATGCGATATGCAAGACTACAAACAATTCACACATTCATTCATTTGTGCAATTAAACTTAAAAAAAAGACGTGTTTGCGAAAAATTATTTGAGAATTTAAATATGTACATATCAGTTTTAATTTAATAAATTGTAATGAAGATATTTATGTTTAAGTTCCAACTTTCTTCTCATTTTGTTCATTTGTAAGTCAAATATAATTATATTATTAGATAATAAAAATGAATTTCGTTTTAGTCTCTTATTTAGAGCACTCATTGCAATTAAATTTGCTCCCCAATATGCAGGAGCCATTCAAGGGCCTAGAAAAGTAACTTTTATGTGTCCTTTCTGAGGTTTTTATATGCTTAATTGGGAGGGTGAAAGCACTTATATCTGTGTCAAAAAAGAGTCAGATTATACCCAGAAATCTTCCACATTAAGTGCGACCACTTTCATAGAAAAAAAAGCTCATTCCGGAGTCTTATTTGGACACATTATGACGGTGAATGCTCATAAAAAAGTGTCAGAAAGGTGTCAGAAAACGCACATATTGCTTGCTGGGTTACTAGTACTTAAAAAAGAAATTGAACTATAGAGAATCGTTTCTCTTAACTTTAATTGCACTATTTTCCATTTGAAGTATTTTTTAGACTGGCATAAGAAAAAGTTAAAGAGAACAAAGGGAACGAAAAATTCTAGTTTCAAGCAACTCGGCTAACAAGTAGAGCTAAAAAGTAGAGTATAAGCACTTATTATAAGTAAATTCTACATTTCGATTAATTGTCTCTCTTTCTAGTTAATTATCAACCAATAGCTTCTTCAACATTCAGCGATAACATTAGCGTATTTAAAGTACATCTGCTCGTCTCCGCAATTATTCTCCATTGCCACCACAAAATTGGCTACCATTTTCGCCTCTGTCTTCCCCCTGCTGTAATTGACTTTAAAAAGAAGATTGCTCTAATTTGTTTCTAAGTGCAGCAATCTTCAGCTATTTCAACAACAACAAGAATACCTACTCTAATGGCTAATTAAATCGCTTCAATTACAAGCGGACAATATTAAAATATTACAATATAAACCACTGAGAATTGGCAGCAACAACGTTTTGCGATAGCCTCGAATGCCAAATGCGAGAGGCGCACAATGAGGCCGGGGCCAAAAATTTTCAACAAAAACTTTTCACATTAAATAAAATACAAAATGCCCATTAACAGTTCGAGTGGATAAACTCGGTTTGCATTTCCAGACACACACACACAACACACCCACACACATACAGAGAGAAGAACACCCACATACAGAGGGCACTTGCAAACAAAAATTGAATTTTCGGTTCGAGGCTCAAACTCAAAATCGCGCTTGTTGTTAGGGGCGGAATTTGTGGTGGGAAGGGTGGGAGAGAGAGAGGAAGAACGGTAGGGACCAAAAATGATGGCAAGCATCGAAGGCGCATTGTTGTCATGTATTGTTGTTGCTGGTTGTTGTTATTCTTGCTGTTGTTTCTTGTTGTTACTGGTATGGCCTGGCATACAATAAAATACGAACGAGCGACAACAAAGAAGTACAAATTAAATCCCAATTGGAGTTGACCGCAAATTGGAAAAGACCACAAGATTATAACCACAACGATGTGGAGGATTGGGAATGGGAATGGAGATGGGGATGCAACAACTTGGGAGCTCTGCCAAAGGGGCTGTTGCTGGTGGTGCGGATTCGAGGCTACAGATAAGCAGCGCCAACTTGTTTTGTTTGAGAGCGTTGTGGCGCGCTTGGGGCACAATTATAGTGGCAAGGCGGGACAATCTTTGCCCCACTCCCTGCGTTGCTCCCTGCTCTCTCCCCTTCCATACACACTTTGGTTTTACTTTGGCAATTGATCTGGCAATCGAACCAAAGCACAAATCTCACATTTAGTTTTGATAGTCCAAGCCAATTGGAATTGATATTTATATTTAACGTGAGCTAACAAAAAGCCAGGCCAAACACACACATTCACAGCCATACATACACACACACATACATGCATACACGTCGACAGACAGGGCGTATGCTTAATGTAACCAAGTGACTGGCGGATTTCCTTTTGTGCAACATTGCGTATCGATTGTAATGAGCTCTATCTATTTATTGAATTTATAGGGTAGTATAAGATACATATATTGTTAATATAATAGGACAATAATTACATATTAAAATCATTGTAAATTGTATTTTAATCTCTAGCATTTCCATAACTTTGGCAATAATAATAATGTAAAGCTTTGATTTATTTTTTTTAAATATCTATTTATATATAAATAATTATTATTATTTAAAAATAATAAAATAGTCAAATAATAATTTAGTCAATTAAATATAACTCTTGAATCTGCGTAATATATTAGAAATTAAATCATTTGTTTAGTCAGATATTAGTTATTAATTAGTAAAATGAGATTACATTGAATTTTATGTTAAGTATGAAGTGGATATATTGAAGTACCCTAGTTTGTAATTATGTTAGCCCTAGTTATAAATAAGTTATCTCTTATACTTCTACATAATAGTGCAAAGTGCATAGCCGAAGAAGAGCAGCTGACAAGCGTCAGTTGTCAGTCGTCGTTTGATTGCCTCTCGCACAGAACGCACTAATTGCCCGCAGCAGCCACCAACCTCTTTTGCGCGTTTGCCGTCTAACATCGGAAATAAATTGTAATTTTAAATTGAATCCGGTCTTGATATTTATTTTGTTTCGATTTTTACATCATTATTTATTGAATTAATGATTCCATTTGCTTAAAGATAAAAATGAACTGCTCAAATGTTCAAACATTCTACATAGGGTACATGGAAACCGAATCTTCTTAAGTTAAAATTAATAATTTATTTACAGTCGTCAGTGTCCGTGGCGTGTTCCACATTATAATTAGCCAACAACAATAATTACAACAGCAACAACAATTGCATTCGGTTGACTCGAATCGTAGAACCAAAATTTAAATTAAAACCAAATAAATTAAACGCCTTTCATTGAAGATTAATGGCCTTAAAGCAGCACCACAATTCTGGAGGCTGCAAGCAGCTGCGGGCAACGGGAGGTGGGTGGCTCCTCCAACTCCTCCAATTCCCTCTCCTTGCAGCGTCTCTCGCTTTGTGCGCTTGACTGCGAATTTTATGGTTGATAGATTTTTAGTTCAGTTTTTGGCGTTGAGGCTCAGCTCGACTTGGGCATAGTGCACAGAGGAATAAGGCACTGAGAGTTGTAATTTGGGTCTGCTTTCATGCCAACTATTTGCTTCGGTTTTAACTTAAGGACACGTACTCAATTTACTTTATTTCGCTTTTGTTATTTACAAAAACTTATTTTTGTATCACGCGCCATTAAACCATTTCATGATTTCTCAATAAGCCTCAAAGAGAATACTGTATTTAGATTGTACAACTGTCTGTTCCGAGAACTTGCATTCTATTGTTACGAAAGTGTTGTGGACTGTAACAGCTTCTAGCATCGACAATCTTCATTACAAAAATAAATATTAGGGGCATCCTGAAACAGATTCAAATTCGATTTTCATTATATTTTACCAAATCTTAATTAGTTTCGGGAACCCTGGCTAGATATTTATTTCGTGATAGATTAATAGAAAGTTTGAAACTATTTTTCTTAGACAATTTAATAATAAGTAGCTGGCTTGCAGACAGTTTTCAAAAAATTCTAAAAAATACTAGCAAAAATATTCTTAAAATATCCAATTGCTGTTACTCTTTGAATTGTTCCAAGAATTTTTTTGCATCAAAATATTTTTTGTAAAAAATCGAGGAAAAAAGTTTTGAAAAGTGACTTTTACATAAATTCGAAATTTTCGAAAAATGGGTTAAGGAAAATTTTGTGTCATGCAAACGGAAATTAAACGACCTTTCCATTGATGCCAAAATTTACATGAAGTAGATTCTAATGATGCGTAGATTTCTCTTTAAATGTTGTCAAAATAAATGATTAGCTCTTTTTTATCTCCGTCTTCTAAAACTTTTTTTCGTATTTCAGATTTAATTTCCCTAACCCTTTCATAATTTTCATTGTCGTCCAAAATATCTTTTTCAATTTTTCTTCTTTAGGATACCCGTTGCTTATTTAAATAAATTTAAAATATTTTTTATTGCATGACTTTAGGCACTTACATTGCACTATGGGGCGAAATCCGAAAAATCGAATATTAATTAATAACTTTTAAAGTAAGCTAAATTTTTGAATGCGGTTTTTTTATTTATCTTATGTATACCCTCAGAAATATTTTTGGAAAAGTGGGCGTGTCACCACCCCCGCCCTTAATTTTATTTTTTTTTTATCGGTAACAAGTAAGTTCAAATTTTTTAACCCAAATAACAATCATTGACCTTGTATATCATTAGCAATTAAAAGAAAAGTGGGTGGGTCACCGCGCCCCCCAAAAAAATATAAATTAGAAAATTTTTTTTTTATATTTTAAAATTTAATATCTACATGAATATATATTTACTAAAATACTTCTTTATACATACAAATAAAGTTATCACATTGGAAAAACATAATTTTGATAAAATTCATAAGTTAAAGGAAAAATAGTTGAAATTAATCGTAATTTTCTTCATTTTCAATTTCTTCATCAAACATAAAAAACGATACGGGTAATTCTTCTTCGAATTCCTCAGATGTTTGTTCTGGGCCTTCCATTTCACATGATAATTTGTCGATTATTGATGCCATTTGATTCGATCAACTGTAATTTAGTTGTGCTCATTAACCAATTTGAATGTCTTTTTTCAAAATATATTTTGTTTCTGTTGCATTTCTTCCATTTGGTACTTAAATTTCGGCATATAATTTGGCTTTTGTTTTTTAAATAGGATTCATATTTTAAAACAATTATTTTTTTTATTTAGTTTCCTCTTAAAAAAATCAATAACTGCATTTATTTCGTTATGGCTGCCTTTCTCCTTGCGCCGTATGACAACAGCTCCACATTTGAAAACTCGAAGTCACCTGTAAAAAATTAATTTGCGCCGATTGTCGCAAATTGTTCACATTGAGACATATTTCCTTTAAATAACAATGAATGGATCTACGACATACAGTTGGAATTACATTAAGCCTCGTTAAGCATCATTGCTAAATTCTTTCGCAAAGTTGATATTTCTTTCCAAGAAATTACCTTTCAAAGCATTATCTAATATAACAAAATATAAACAGGACACGCACAAATACAGAATACTAGTACAACCAACACATAGTACAAACCCGTATAATTGGTATCCATTTCAAATATTGTAAAAAAAATGATTAGCCTTTGTGCAATACTAATTTGAAAATAGGCTGCCAAAATGTTAAAATGCTAGCGCACGTACTTTTCGAAAGCAACAGCAGACTTTAACAGCTGTCAGTGCTAACACTTTCTGTTATTTAACATTTTTGGTACAGAACTTAACAGTTTGAAGTTTTCTGAAGATGTTAACACCAAAAAAGTAGTAAAATTAATACCTTGATAAAATGACTAAATATTAGATTTTTCGGATTTCGCCCCATAGTTAGTGCATTGCCTGAAACTTAAGTCATCCATTACCGCCTATTTTTCCGATCTTGTTGGGTACAAACGACTGACGGACATGGCTATATCGACTCGGGTGTTGATGCTGATCAAGAATATATATACTTTATAGGGTAGCAGATGATTCCTCCTCCCTGTTATATACATTGCAACGAATACAATATCTCCTTTAACTTATTTTTTAAGTAAAGGGTATAACTCGGCATGTAGAAAACTTACATCGTTCTCCACATTGAAAGCACAGCAGAGTGAAAATCTAAGGCTGGGCAAGTAATTTTATAAAATAAGCAGACACACATACTTATGTACAATCAAACGTAAACTTAATTGATTATTTGCAAGCTTTTAGTGTGCTCAGATTTTTTATACTTTTTTTGTCACACTTCACGTTTTGTATTTATCAAAATTCATTTTGTAAGAATAGAAGTGCGAACAAGTGTTGTGTTGCTTACACTTACATCTCGTAGCTGGGTATATTAGCTGGTTAGATGTTACCTCTCGATGGAAATATTTATTGATATATTCATTGTACCCTCTATATAAATAGCTTTTCTAGAATTATTCAAATGTGAATTGATAGTTCAAATTTTTTCATAGTAAATTTTGCTTTGTTATTAAATGAATGTAAAATTTGATAAAAGGTGCTCGTTAAAATGTACATTTATTTGTGCAAAACAAATGTATGTGATAGGTTTCTATGTAAAATAGATTTACATATTTCAAATTTTCATATAAACTTGTTTTAAGCTAGAGGCAATATATTTTGTGTTATAAAATTATTTTTGATTTTCAGTAAACGTTCCCAAGGCAATTTCGATTTTATTGAAATACGAATTACTTCAAAAGAGTACAATTGCAATTGAGAATAGTAATCGAATTGATTAGCACAACAAGAATAACTTTTTATATACTATATTTAAAAGAATATTTTTGATGTGGCAGTTGTTGCAGTTTATCAAGCGCGTGGAAGATAAAGTTCTTAAAATATATGAATGGGAGGTGGCTAAGACGGCAGCTATAATCTCTGCAAATCGCTTGAGTTTTAGCCGGAGTTATTAATATAGACGAAAAGTGGGAAAGATGGTAGTCCTTGCCATTGTTTACTGCCCAGAAGGAGGAGCAGCAGCTGCCACTCGCTAGAAAATTGTCAAGTTGCGGTTGCGCTTTGAATTATGCAGCTTGCAACAAACTCATTGCAAGTATGGAAAAGGAGCGTGAAAGGGAGAAAGAGAGGTGATGGGAGGAATATTCTGTGGCAGTGGCAAGCTGCAAAGATGGGAAGGATATGGCAGCACGCTGGCATCCTTTAACATAACAGCAGCAAAATTTTGAAAGCTGCAAGCAGCTGAATTTATATGCAGCTTAGTTTCAACCCAAAAATTCAACAAATTTTAATAATAATGAGCAGCACACTAACAACACCACACACACACACACACACACACACACGCGTGTGTGTTGCTTTTTGTTATTTTAGCAGCATATGTCTACACACACACACACACTCAGAGATACACACACATTGTTCTGCTCGAAATTGGATTGCAGCTGACGCTTAGCAAAGGAAATTCGAAAAAAAAAAACAGAGAACTTTCTTCTTTTTCTCCACCAACATGCCGACATAATAATATTATGTTGCAGCTGCCAAGGCGCAGAGATCGCTGCAGCAAACTGTTTGCTTAGCAGGAGTGGGTGGGGATGGGGTGGTAATGGGGTGGGGATGGGGATGAAAAGGGGCAGATGCGACTGCGCTGGATAAGGACAACATGATGTGGAATGTGTCGACGTGTGGTCGCAAATGATATTAACAATTCATTAATTAACCTCGTTTCGTTCTGGGTTATGATGGCAACGTAATGAAAAAGAAGAAGAACTACTGCACCTGAGTTGGTCTGTCGTCCAAGAGCCAAAATTTCTCTCGTCATTGTGCCACAACAACAGTTGGCCAACGCTTAGTCGTACGTATATGTGCATATTTATACAGTTAGCAGAACTGATGCCTTTCGCCCACTTCTCAATCCCCAGATGCTTTACGCTAAGTTAACTTTGAGTTACTCATAAAACTCATATGCGGTCACGCTGCTGGGGAGTTCCCAAAATCTTAAAAATTTGGAAGAGAAAATTGCGATAAAATTAAGCGTATTATTGAATTATTTGCCAGGTTTACAAAAAAATAATTCAATTAAAAAAATTAGTTTATTTTGATTTACAGTAAACATTTCATTGAAATGCTGTCATATTACAACAAAAAGTTAATTAAGATGAAGCGGTAATATTTAAATATGGTAATATGATTACTGAGTTTGCTTAGAAAGGAAAAGTCATATCAACAGTTACCCAATTTTAGTTAATAGAAAAATTGGGAAAAAAAAACCAGAAATATTCAATTAGATCAATTAAATGTCAAATTCGGTTTTATTTGAAGATCAGCCAATAAAGTGCCAAATAAGATAACACATTAAAGAGTTCCCAGATATAAGTATTGCAATGCAATGCCTTGAAAAATGTTAATATTTATTAGTTTTCATTTATCAATGATCGACTTTAGTGCGACGAATTAAGGCCATAATATATTCACACACATATTCGTTTGGATAAAGTAATTAAATTGGCGAAATTGTGGTGTTTTTGACAAGAAGAACCACATGTTAACTGGCAAGTAAGCCACAAATGTTGATACTCATTTTCATTCGCAACCAGCTTCTAGCCTAGTTGCTCTGACATTTTAAATAATTAATGTATATTGCATAAAGAGCGTTCGTTGGCAGCAGGGAATGAAGGAAGGAGCGGGGAAAAGAGGAGCTTAGTTGGAGGTTGGGACACAGTTTTCCCTGGCATGCCGAATTTCTGGTGATGTTTAACAAAAATAAGTGGAAACTCAACTCAACTCGACAAAACTGAAACTGAAACTAAGCTGAACTCAACTCTCAGTTGTAAACTGGATGGGCCCACGACTCGGTAGCTCGGTCATAAATAAAAGATATTTTAATGTTTTTACCTAATTATGGCAAACCAATTAAATATTAAATAACATTGCGCTTACTATGTTTGCGGCTGTCTACGGACGTCCCTCAATAGTTTTTCAAGGAATGAGAACAGAAGTGCCTAATTTAGTGTCAGATTCAGTTGCAGTCTAGTCAAGAGTCAGGGGGTCAAGAGGTGACAAATCAATCAGAAAATCGGGCGGGTTACAAAATCACAGCCAGACAGACGGCAATTTCCGCTTTTCAACTGACGCATGATTCAACATGGTCAACGCTGTGAACTTCGAGGACTGAGCTACTGAAGTCTGGGTGTGGCATAATAAAATGTCTGATGCCCGATAAAGCGACAACAACGACAGGCACTTGAATGTGCTTAAAGGGAAGCAGAGAAACAGGGAAGGAGAAAAACACAGTGGGAGTGGGAGAGAAAGAGATTTGCAGAGGCTGAATGCTCTTCCAATTGAATGCACGGCGGGTGGTGGCCTCTGTTCGAGGACTCTTGAGCGCCTGATATTATCACTTCCTGGACATTATTTGGTGCCATAGGCCAGAAGGCTTAGCACTGCCAGCATCTCAAAGATGCCCTCGCTGCGAGTATCTGTGCAGTTGTATCCACGTTACGAATACTTCTAGCTGTGCGAGGCGAGCTTTTAAAATGCCATGAGCTCAATTCTAAAAGACTGACGCATCTCTGAAATAGTCTACACTCTAAGAAAAATATGCCATACTAATATTAAATATGTCAGTACGATTATCGTTTGGTTCTTAAAATTTAAAGATTGTTGAGTAATATTATTATTTTAAGATTCTATCTTTTATAATTACGAATAACTCCCAAATTGTACTTAAAGTAATCTTGAAATACGATTTTTGATCTCAGTTTTGCAAATTCCGAGCTCAGTCAATCAGGCTTTTGTACTGGAAAATCCCCTGTTTTTCTCAGTGTACTTAAGCTCTAGAGGGTTTAACAATGGTGATCACTTGCAGCAACTGTCGTAGCCGCCCTCGCAACTTTCTGGACTGTCACAAGTCTCTAAAGAAATTGCACTTTGATTCATGCTTATTACAATAAGCGAGCATTTCATCTTGCCACCTGCAAGTCAACAGAGTAGAACATTGCTCAGTGTGTCTCAGTCTAAGACTCGGTTCCGATCTCCCCTCGTTCCTTCCCTCCAGCATCAGCTTCACCACAGTCGGAGTCAAGTTCGAGCCTGTGTAGCAAACGTAACGAACGGAAACGGATATTGCATACTTATGCCGAGTGCAAAATGGCAACGAGCTGCGCCAGACACTCAGGCAACCCTTTGCCAACGCTGGTAACCCTTGCAACCGTGCAACCCTACAACTACCTACACTTGGCCACACATATGTATAAAGTAATACACACATCGAATAAAGCGGCAGCCACCGACAAACTTTGTGAAAAGGACTTGTAAAATCAAAAGCCGATTAGATTCCATTTCAATGAGCAGCAATCTGGTTGGTCATTTGGTGGGCGTGTCCGTGTCCACCATACCCGTTCCTAGTACATGCTGATATCGGCACATGGACAAAGCAAGGACTCGCATTCGAGTTCCGTTTATTGCCTTTTGCTGCCGTCAATACTCGTACTTCCAAACCTATTCCTGGCAAGCGCTCCAAATTAAAACGGCCACAGTGTGTTGAATATGCAGATGGTCTACCTGATATTAAGCATTGAGGATGCTCACTCCCCATCCACAGGGGCGGACAATCGGACACGCAGACAGGAGGCGGGGTTGCAAATCTGTGCACTGCACTTGATTAGTTCACAAATTAAACCAAGCAATGTCACAGATGTATCCGTCTACTATCTGTCTCTGTGACTTCAATATAAATACTAAACTGCTACAGACATATGTGTTTCATATTAATCACAAAGGCACCCACAACCATTCTAATATTTATAGACTTATGTATATATTATTACTTCATTGATGTAATCGCTTTTGTCACTACAAGAATCAGATACATGACTTCGCAAAAAATGAGTTCATTTACTTCTGTAATTTTCTAAAACAATATTTTCATTAGTCTCTTCAATGTGCTGCTTTTTAAAGAAAACACTGCTTTTTTCGACTTTTTTTAATATTGTTTAATCACTGCGGACGGCAGTCCGCGCTAGTGACGAAAGCAGCACGAAGGGTGCGAAGGCGACTAGCATATATACACAGGAAGAATGGAAAATTTGCTATGACTGTCCGATCAGGTCGAGTTATATACCGATCGAAAGGTATCAATTACACTTACAAAATTTGCATACTAAGACTTTTGAAAACTCACCTGGTTCGTGAGATAAACAGGTGTTAGTGGGAGGGGAAAAATTTAAATTATTGGAGCAAGTGGAGCCGTCGGAGCCTTTTTGAAATTTATTTTAATTTTTTACTATTCTTATCAAAAATACGCGTCGAATGACACCTCAATCATCAAAATCCGACTACCGGTTCAAAAGATAAATTATTTTTAAATTTTTGGTGCCCTTCTCAAAACGAGATGAAAAGTCAGTCTGTTTGTTTGTTTGTTTGTTTGTTTGTCTGTTTGTTAGTATCATATTTAGCTTAAAAGTTTGAATGAGGACTTGTTCCCGATTAAAAATCTAGAAACGTTTGTTCTACGACTTTTTCGAAAAACGCTAGTTTAGCGGGAAATCGCTAAAAACCGCTAAACTTAAAACTATAGACCAGCGGTGGGCACACATGGGCTCTGGGAGCTATGAGGCAGCTCACATCATTTGTAGGCGCCGTCATGTCGTACAAAGGCAGCTCGAGTCGAGGCATTTTATGGCCGTCATAAAAAGCATTAAAAATGCACACAAGCAGCTCGACTCGAGACGACGCACAGTGGGGCCTTTGCTGATTTTACGTTGCAAAAATCGTAACTTTTGAACCAAATGAGATAATCAAATAATTTTAATGGCATATGATAGATAACTCTTCAACCTATGAAATTAGCACTTAAAAAAAGTGCCACGCCCCCGACATACTTAATGAGGGGCTATCAAAGTTGAAAATTGTGAAATTTGTGAAAAAAAATAAATTTTATGGCACCTAAAAATAAATATTTTTTAAAATTTTTGAATTTTTTTGTTTTATTTTAAGTGTTTTTATATTTAAAAATTACTTTCAAAAAGTTAAAAAAAAAAAAATTTGGTTGAAAAAATTATTTTGTATTTTTCGGTGTAAACTATCAGAATTGCATATATCGACCTAATTACTATTGCATTTATATGATACACTAGTCCGATTTTAACTAAATTGACATATTATGAATCTGGGGTAGTCTTATATATCCAGACCTAATTTGGTTCAAATCGGACCACTATTTCTTATAGCTGCCATAGCAACAATCGGTCGAACTATGTAATTATGCCGCGTGTTTTCATTGTGAGGTTGAATTAGTTTTTTAGATTTTACGTAAAAGATTGGATCCAGCCGGGTATATAACCATATATATTTACTTAGAGAAATGAATACCGAAACGTTTTTAAGTTAGTGTTCTGCTATCCATTTCGATCCATGAGAGTTTTCGTCTACCAAAGTTCAAAAATAGTCAAAATCTAGTGTTTTGCAGGACCGCCGGCCGAACAACTTGGCAAAAATATTTTTTTTTGGGTAAGCGTTCGGAAAAAGTAATATACGGATTCGATAGAGAATTCTTCAATGATTAAGAATCCAAATAGGATTTTTAGATCAAGTAAAAATTGTGGATAGTACAACCTTTTAAGGTTGACCCATTCAAATTTAAAGAACACTAGATTTTGACTATTTTTGAACTTTGGTAGACGAAAACTCTCATCTATTAAAATGCATTGGGTTCCCACAGCTAAAAAACGCTTCACAATTGATTTCTCTTTATAGCTATATATGGTTTCAGACCCGCCCGGACCCGCCTAAGAAGGTTAAATCAAAAAAAACTAATTCAACCTCACAATAAAAACACCCACGCAATTTCAAAGTTTGACCGATTGTTGCTATGGCAGCTATATAATATAGTGGTCCGATTTGAACCAAGTTTGGTCTGGATGTAGAAGACTACCGCAGCTTCATAATATAACAGATTGGTTGAAATCGGACTACTATATCATATAGATGTCATTAGGTCGACATATGAAATTCTGATAATTCACACCGAAAAACAAAAAAAAATTTTTTGAAAAAAAAAAATTTTTTTGAAATTTTTTGAAAATAATTTTTAAATATAAAAACCTTAAAAATAAAACAAAAAAAATCTAAAATTTTAAAAAATATTTATTTTTAGGTGCCATAAAATTTATTTTTTTCACAAATTTCACAAATTTCAACTTTGATAGCCCCTAATTATGGCATATGATAGATAACTCTTCAACCTATGAAATTAGCACTTAAAAAAAGTGTCACGCCCCCTACATACTTAATTAGAGGCTATCAAAGTTGAAATTTGTAAAGTTTGTGAAAAAAATAACTTTTATAGCACCTAAAAATAAATATTTTTTTAAAATTTTTGATTTTTTTTGTTTTATTTTTAAGGTTTTTATATTTAAAAATTACTTTCAAAAAATTTCAAAACAATTTTTTTTTTTCAAAAAATTTTTTTTTGTTTTTCGGTGTGAATTATCAGAATTTCATATGTCGACCTAATTCCAATGACATCTATATGATATAGTAGTCCGATTTCAACCAATCTGACATATTATGAAGCTGCGGTAGTCTTCTACATCCAGACCAAATTTGGTTCAAATCGGACCACTATATTATATAGCTACCATAGCAACAATCGGTCGAACTTTGAAATTGCGTAGGTGTTTTTATTGTGAGGTTGCATTTGGTTTTTCAACTTAACGTAAAGGGATGGATCCGGACGGGTATAAAACCATATATATTTATGAATGGTGAAGCGTTTTAAAGTGGTTTGATCCTGGGATTCGGCGGGACTCGAAAGTTATCGGCTAGCAAAGTTGAAAAATTTTCAAAATCTAGTGTTTTTTAAGTTTAAATGGGTAAACTTTAAAAGGTTGTACTGCCCACAAATTTTACTTGATCCAAAAATCGTCTTTGGATTTTGAGTCTTTAAAGAATTCTCTACCGAATGCTTTTATTACTTTTTTGTAACGCTTACCCCAAAGAAATTATTTTTGCCAAGTTGTTCGGAAAGCGGCCCTGCAAAACACTAGATTTTGACTATTTTTCAACTTTTCTAGCCGATAACTTTCGAGTCCCGCCGAATCCCAGGATCAAACCACTTTAAAGACCAAATTTGGTCTGGATGTAGAAGACTACCGCAGCTTCATAATATGTCAGATTGGTTGAAATCGGACTACTATATCATATAGATGTCATAGGAATTAGGTCGACATATGAAATTCTGATAACACTGTGATAGTTTTTTTCAAAAAAAAAAAAAGACATGACCAAACTCGACGGTTTCCCCCTATTTCGGGTCCTACGAATCGAACTGCATCATTAGTTTTTTGAGTTACAATGATGGTTTCATACAAAATTTTTGGCGCAAGTTTTTGAACAAGTTCAGGCTGTAGCTTGTACGGTATTGGGTTTTTTGGTTAACTTTCTTCAGCAAGGTTGCCTAAAATAGTTCAGGCTACAAGTTTGCAGAGCATACGGAACCTCCAAACTGTTGTTTTGGAGGTGTTTTGGGTAAATTTGTGATTTTTCTGACACAGCCTAAAAGTAAGCAATAGTTTTCAGAAAATTGACAAATTTACCCAAAACAACTCCAAAACAAAAGTTTGGAGGTTCCGTATGCTCTGCAAACTTGTAGCCTGAACTATTTTAGGCAACCTTGCTGAAGAAAGTTAACCAAAAAAACCAATACCGTACAAGCTACAGCCTGAACTTGTTCAAAAACTTGCGCCAAAAATTTTGTATGAAACCATCATTGTAACTCAAAAAACTAATGATGCAGTTCGATTCGTAGGACCCGAAATAGGGGGAAACCGTCGAGTTTGGTCATGTCTTTTTTTTTTTTTGAAAAAAACTATCACAGTGTTATCAGAATTTCATATGTCGACCTAATTCCTATGACATCTATATGATATAGTAGTCCGATTTCAACCAATCTGACATATTATGAAGCTGCGGTAGTCTTCTACATCCAGACCAAATTTGGTTCAAATCGGACCACTATATTATATAGCTACCATAGCAACAATCGGTCGAACTTTGAAATTGCGTAGGTGTTTTTATTGTGAGGTTGCATTTGTTTTTTCAACTTAACGTAAAGGGATGGATCCGGACGGGTATAAAACCATATATATTTATGAATGGTGAAGCGTTTTAAAGTGGTTTGATCCTGGGATTCGGCGGGACTCGAAAGTTATCGGCTAGCAAAGTTGAAAAATTTTCAAAATCTAGTGTTTTTTAAGTTTAAATGGGTAAACTTTAAAAGGTTGTACTGCCCACAAATTTTACTTGATCCAAAAATCGTCTTTGGATTTTGAGTCTTTAAAGAATTCTCTACCGAATGCTTTTATTACTTTTTTGTAACGCTTACCCCAAAGAAATTATTTTTGCCAAGTTGTTCGGAAAGCGGCCCTGCAAAACACTAGATTTTGACTATTTTTCAACTTTTCTAGCCGATAACTTTCGAGTCCCGCCGAATCCCAGGATCAAACCACTTTAAAGACCAAATTTGGTCTGGATGTAGAAGACTACCGCAGCTTCATAATATGTCAGATTGGTTGAAATCGGACTACTATATCATATAGATGTCATAGGAATTAGGTCGACATATGAAATTCTGATAACACTGTGATAGTTTTTTTCAAAAAAAAAAAAAGACGACCAAACTCGACGGTTTCCCCCTATTTCGGGTCCTACGAATCGAACTGCATCATTAGTTTTTTGAGTTACAATGATGGTTTCATACAAAATTTTTGGCGCAAGTTTTTGAACAAGTTCAGGCTGTAGCTTGTACGGTATTGGGTTTTTTGGTTAACTTTCTTCAGCAAGGTTGCCTAAAATAGTTCAGGCTACAAGTTTGCAGAGCATACGGAACCTCCAAACTGTTGTTTTGGAGGTGTTTTGGGTAAATTTGTCAATTTGCGAGCCTTCTTCGATAGTGTTGGCGAGCATTTTTCGATATCTTTTACGACTCACTTTAGAAATCGATTGCGAGCCTTTTTCGATATCATTTACGACTATCTTTAGAAATCGATTGCGAGCCTTTTTCGATATCATTTACGACTCACTTTAGAAATCGACTGCGAGCCTTTTTCGATATAATTTCTTCCCAATAAATTAAAAACTATTAAAAGAATATAATTTTAATTTTGAATTTTATTCAACAATATTATTATTATTTACTATATCTAAAAGCTATAAAAAATCAAAATAAACACTTAAATTAAAAATGAAAATTAAGTGAAATAAAATGAACAAAAATAAGAAATCAAATTAAACATTTCAAATAAAAATAATAATTAATTAAAATAATATGAACATAAATAAAAAATCCAAATAAACATTTCAAATAAAAATAATAATTAATTAATTCTCTTATTTAATTCTCTAAATCTATCGATGAATCTAGCTTCTTCTTTTTTGAAGCTACTAACTTCTGGGCTTTGGAGAGCCTATCTTGGGCATATTGGAAAAATTTCTGAGTCACTCTGTCGAACTCCGCATCCTCTAAGGCAAACCTCTGCTTAAAAGCCGCTGTGAAAACATTAAAATGTGATGTTGTTGATTACTTTTTAAAATTTAATTACATATGTATATACATACTGCGTATTGCTAGAGTAATCCGAAAACCTCTAACGCACTTCTTGGCATCTGTGCCACGCCAGGAGCATTGTCGGGCTACCTCGTCCGTTAACAGTAGACGCCAGGAGGAGCGAACGAACTTTTCGCAGGACACCTCAGAGGACTTTACGAGATCCAATATCTGTTCAAAAAAGTCACAATTTTATCAATTAAAATAATCAGTGAAGATTAATATTAGAATACATACAATATTCTTCATAACACCTTCATCTTGAAGAGTTTGCTCAAATTGAAGAAACTCTTCCAGTTGCTTAAAAGGCTGTAGAGGCAGATAGGCCCTCGCCCTCGTCATCTCGCCACAAACTTTGGTTTTGATAGACGCTACCTCGGACCGCAGAGCTACAAGCTCTGTAGTGTGGCGATCCACTTTTTTAGAGAGTTCATCCATTTTCTCCATTTTGTTGTGAGTTCCATCCACACTTTAATTATAAAAAATATAAATATGAAAACACATCACAGCAGCGTACACAATGTATAAAGAGCACCTTCAAATTATTGAGTTGTTATTGTTGTTGGCGCTCCACGTGCAATGACAAGTACGCACAAAATTAAACATTTTTTTGTTGCGGCTGTTGCATATAGTGATTTAACAATAATCACTCAATATTTTGATGGTGCACATTATTAATATTCACTAATAGATTAACTACTTACCGTCAAATTTATTTATGTGATGAAACACTTTTAACTTCACTAAAAACGTCTGCGTCGATTGCCGGTCAGTAAAAAGTGCGAGGAACGCAAGGCATGCGAACAAAACGTAGGAAGTAGGAATAACGAACAATAGAAAAAGGAACGAAAAACGAACGAATGTTGTTGGTTTTTTTCTCTTGCGTTGCTCGCTTGAACGCGGATAGAACGAATGCAACGGCAAGCAAAAAAACAACAAAACAAACCCAAAAGAAACGAACGCACGTATGATATGTTGTTGGTTTTCTTTCTGTGCAGCACTCGGTAAAACGTGCAGAAAACGAAAACGAAAGCAAAAGAACAACAACAACAGCATCGGTTGTTCACTTTTCGTTAATATCATTTTTCCACCTATTCATGTGTCGTATTCAAGCTCGAATGCGATAATTTTACGATACTTTCGCCTTTCGTATCACCTTTGAGCTCGAATACGATAGTTTTACGATACTCTCGTTTGACACTCGCTCCGTGGTGCAGTGGGTAGCAACAACAACGCACACAAGCAGCTCGAGTCGAGGCATTTTTGACACTTTAAATTTATGACCGTCAATAAAACAACAACAACAACATTGCAAAGGCGCAGTGTGCGCGCTGAAGACCTTTTTTTTGCTCGCGGGTGATCGACAAAGTAGGTAGACGCGAAAAAGGTTGTTGTTGCAATTTTTGTTGTCGAGCTCCCAAGTTCAAAATTTGTGCCCACCGCTGCTATAGACTATAAACAAACTATAGAAACTACAGATGTGGTCTATATATCGTTGGAAAGGTATTTTGAAGGGCTTTTAAGCATAGCTGTAAACTTTTTTGCCGAAGAACACAGGTAAAAGGCTACAGGTGAAATAAGGTTTTTTTTTACACTTTTTTTCGATTTAAGAAAAATCTGTGCTTTAAATCACTTTTTAATATGTTGTAGACAATTCAATTCCGCGTTTTTTGACATATAAAACATATCTCTCAAAATTCGTTTGGGCAAGATATTACCTATCAACTGAATATACCTTTTACCTTTACACTTCTGCATGTACATATGCAGTATGCACACTGCTTGCAGCGCAATGCGGAAATAAACTGCTTGCAAGTGGTGAATTCTTTTTGCGGCAGAAAAACCATATTATAATTGCGATTAGAGTAATATCGGTATATATGTTGGGTTACTATTCATGATTTAGTCGAATATTAGTCGATATTACCTCTTAACTGAATATATACACAGAAAAAAAAAAGCCGTTCTAAAATCAATCCTAAAATACTTGATTTAAGCCTGCATTTTTTAAGTATGTTTCCAGAATTAAGCTGAACAATCAAGCCTATATCGGGATTAAAATGGGAAAATAAGCCCAAATTACTTTATTCTCTTTCGGATGCTCTTTCAACTGCTTCGGTGGCTCAGTGGTTAGAGTCGCCGACCTGTTTGAAAGAAACCTGAGTTGGATTTCTCCACCGGCAATTAAAAAAAAAAAGGGTAAAAATAAAAAAATATTAGTAAAAAATAATTTAAAAATAAAAACTATTAAAAAACAAATTGTAAAAAAAAAATTAAAAATAAAAAAAAAATTAAAAAAAAAAGTTAAAAATAAGTAAAAAAAAATTTGAAAAAAAAAAATTAAAAAAAAGGTTAAAAAAAGTTTAAATGAAACAAAAAACATTATTTTTTTTTTAGCCTGAATTTAAGAATTTCAGGATTGAAATCGGGATTGAAAAAATCAAGTATTTCATACTTGATTTAAGAAAATCCGAGATTACCCCACTTTTGACATCGTTTCGGATTGAATTCGGGCTAAACAGCCCGGATTTTTTTTCTGTGTACATTTTACTTAGAATTGGAATAGGACAGCAGCATCACAGTGTCATAGCAGCATGTGTTTTTGTAAAGGGAACCAGTGTTGTCAGACAGTTCGTTCTGGCTTGTACAAACAAGAAACATCTTTTAACAAAGTTATACTGTACAAATTTATTGCGATTTCAAAATTTCTGATGTTTTATTTAAAACTTACTGATATTTTATAAAAAAAACCTCTTTACGAGGTGAAAGTCTAGTGACGAAAACAGTTTTATGCCCAAAAATTTCTGATATCCAATTTTGTGACGAATAATATTAAGTTTTACATATAAATTATTTTTAAAAAAATTTTGCATTCGGCACTGCGCAAAAGAGTGAATGTTATTTGATATTTGACATTTTGGCGCAATGTGCCGAGTGCAAAATTTTTTTTAAAATAATTTATATGTAAAACTTAATATTATTCGTCACAAAATTGGATATCAGAAATTTTGGGGCATAAAACTGTTTTCGTCACTAGACTTTCACCTCGTAAAGAGGTTTTTTTTTATAAGATATTGATAATTATAATAATGTTGAACATTTTTAGAAACATTTAACATTACTACTTTAACTTTTAATAGTTGAAGTATATTTTAAAAGAATTTTTTTAGAAGCATCTATCACTGCGGACGGCAGTCCGCGCTAGTGACGAAAGCAGCACGAAGGGTGCGAAGGCGACTAGCATATATACACAGGAAGAATGGAAAATTTGCTATGACTGTCCGATCAGGTCGAGTTATATACCGATCGCAAGGTATTAACTTAACTTACAAATGTGCATACTAAGACTTTTAGAAACTCACCTGGTTCGTGAGATAAACAGGTGTAAGTGGGAGGGGAAAAATTTAAATTATTGAAGCTAATGGGGCCGTTGGAGCCTTTTTGATTTTTATTTTAATTTTTTACTATTCTAATCAAAAATACGCGTCGAATGACACCTTGATCATCAAAATCCGATCACTGGTTCAGAAGATAATTAATTTTGAAATTTTTGGTGCCCCTTTCAAAACGAGATGAAAAGTCAGTCTGTTTGTTTGTTTGTTTGTTTGTTTGTTTGTTTGTTTGTTTGTTTGTCTGTTTGTTTGGATCAAATCGTAAATTTAGCTTAAAAGTTTGAATGAGGACTTGTTCCCGATCAAAAATCTAGAAACGTTTGTTCTACGACTTTTTCGAAAAAAAGCTAGTTTAGCGGGAAATCGCTAAAAACCGTTAAAATTAAAACCGCTATAGCATCCAAACGATATGAGCTACAGACGTGATCTATGTATCGTTGTATGTATGTATGTTTGAGCTTGTAAAATTTCGCGTTTTTTGATATATCATTCATAAATTTATGTTGATTGGTTTGGAAGATATAACCTATTAACTGAATATATACGTTTTACTTTGAATTGAAATAGGACAGCAGCAGCAATTATATTTGACTAACAGTGCAGTAACAATGAAATCTATAATTAGACAGGCGTCCTTAATGATCGCCAGTGGCGCAAAGTGTAGAGCGTCCGATTTTTTCATGAATTCTCAGCTCGGGTTTCGGGTTCAAATCCTGGCACGGACAAAACTTTTTTTTTTTTCTAATGCTTAAATGCAATTAATTTGAAACGTTTGTTCTACGACTTTTTCGAAAAAAAGCTAGTTTAGCGGGAAATCGCTAAAAACCGTTAAAATATAGCATCCAAACGATATGAGCTACAGACGTGATCTATGCATCGTTGGAAAGGTATTTTGAAGGGCTTTTAGGCAAACCTTCTAACTTTGTTCTAAAGTGCATAGGTAAAAATCAATAGGTCAAATAAGATATTTTGTCCCAGATTTTGGCGGTTTTTGAGAAAACGACGCTAACGATTTTTTTTAGCTTTCAATATGTTGTAGTGTGTAAAATTTCCCGTTTTTTGATATATGACACAAAATTTTACCGATGGGTTTGGAAGATATTACTTATTAACTGAATATACCTTTTACCTTTACACTACTACATGTACATATGCAGTAGCATGCATACAGCAGCAGCAAAGTGTCATAGCAGCCAGAGTTTGAGAGTGCTACTAGCTTTTGCGCTTGGCATGTGTGTTTTAAGGGAACCAGTGTTGGCAGACAGTTTGTTTTAGCTTGTACAAAAAATAATTAAAGTTGATAGAATGAAATTTCAAAATTTCTGATATCTTATTCAAAAATTTCTGATATCTTATAAAAAAAACCTCTTTACGAGGTAAAAGTCTAGTGACGAAAACAGTTATATGCCCCAAAATTTCTGATATCCAATTTTGTGACGAATAATATTAGGTTTGACATAAAAATTATTTTAAAAAAAATTTTTGCATTCGGCACTGCGCAAAACATTGAGTTTTATTTGGTATGAAGAATTGAGACATTTTGGCGCAATGTGCCGAGTGCCAAAATTTTTTTTAAAATAATTTTTATGTCAAACTTAATATTATTCGTCACAAAATTGGATATCAGAAATTTTGGGGCATATAACTGTTTTCGTCACTAGACTTTTACCTCGTAAAGAGGTTTTTTTTATAAGATAAATTATTGCATGAAAACCAAAACCGAGCATCAATGACTAAACCGAGCTGTTCTGAATTCCATATTCATTTTTTTTATCGACACCAACTTTCGCAATCGAAAGCCGCTAGAGTTGCTTCAATTGAATAAAAATTAGAGGACAACGAAGTTTTAGACTAACTTAGTTTTTATCAGCTATATTCAACCTGAAATATTTGAAATAAATTTTCAAAAAGAATATTAAATAAGTCAAATCGTATTTAAGATACAAATTGAACCTTGAATGCTTTTATTTTTGAATTGATGACAGCTCTGGTTCTCCATAATTGGATAATCTGCTTCGTGTCAATATGAATAAGCACATTCACAGGTTTTCATCAGTATTTAAGTGCACATTAACTTCTTTTACAATCCCAATTCTGCATATTATGGAGATCATAAATTGATTGAGTGTTCAGTATTCGTTTTCGTCTCTTGCAGTAAGTCAATTCTAATACATAGTGTTATGTGCTAATATATATTCCTTAGTTTTTTAATGTTTAGTATTTGATTTTATTACAATTTTAACTCGAACTAATGGCTAATTTTTATGAATATTATCAAATGTATTTCTGTTTGAAATGTTTAACAACTATACTCTTGATTAAGTATAGATTGAGAGTTGAGTTGTAATTTGGAAGGAATGCACTCAAATAGTTTAGCAAGTTTCCGATTGACTTTACATGATGTGACTTTTCATTTAATCTGTTAAATTCATTGGCACATTTCCCAGCTCAGAATCGAAACATCAAATCAAATTACAAAGACTGTGGGAATACCACAGTCCACCTCTGAACCACTGAACCACTCGGCCACTCGTCCGCACATTACCTGGGCTTCGTCGAGCTCTTCAGCTCTGTTCAGCTCTTCATCTGGATTGCTCAGTCATGTATGCGCTTACCAACTGATTTGAGCTGGGCCCTCGGGATAGAAACCGGCCAACGAATGGCGTGTCTATTTGTTTTAATCAGTGTAGTCGACCAGTGAACTAATCGTTTATGATTTAGTTTTGATTTGCTTAGCCCCAGAAATGTCCATAAATCAGGGGGAGGAGGTAAGCTCAACAAACGGTCAACTTTTTTATGGACTGGGCCACAAACTCGGAAGCAGAGCAATGGCAACCGCTGAGCCACAGAGACGGCCGCTGTGTGTTTTCGACTATAAAATTAAATTGCGATGTGGTTGAAAGTTAGCAATGCCCAGTACAGCAGCAGCAACAACAACAACTACAAACTATTGCTTACTGCCCCACATTACACATTTGGCCACACACACACTCGCACACACACACACTCGCTAACAAATACATATACATATAGAGACTGCAGCAGCGAACAATTGTTCAGCGCATATAATTTGGTTAAAAGGATTCGTTTTTCTCGACGCCGACAACGAAAACCATTCGACGACTATGTGTGTGTGTGTGTGTGTGTGTGTTTGTGTGTGCACCACTGTCTGTGTACGTGTGTTGTCTGTGTGTGTATGTAAAACTCAACTAATCTACTCCCCACGGCAAAGTTACGAGAAGACCGACAATTATATCCGCTCTCTGCTCACAATTTTTGCATGTCGTAAAGTTTCTAGTGGTGCACAGACCCCAAGCTTTTACCCCAAAGCCGCCCCACACCCTTCTCCAACGTACCCCTAGCCAGTAGTTTGCACAGACAGTGCACCAACATTTGGAGAGCAACATCACCTTCGTACACTCTGCGTTCTTTGGTCATGCACACCATTAAGTTAGGTTCGAATATTATTAAAATGTTCAAAGTATTCTAATATAAATTGAAGATCAGTTTTAGGTTTTTAAATTTCAAACTAAAATATTTAACAATATAAGATACGTTAAAAATCTATTAACTTGACCTATTTAATACAGTGTGTCTGTAAATACGTCAGAATATACATATTATAAGGGCATATCACAGCCCCGTCACGTTACAATCGTTCGACGAAGAGTGACAAAAAAAAATAAAAAAAATTCGAATTTTAAAAACGATTTTTTGGGAATCTGAGCAGGAATTCAGTTGGAATATATGTAGTCAAGAAGATGATATCAATCGATCTTTTCGATTAAAAGATATAAGCAAAGAAAATTATGCAATGACACATTGCTACATAAGGTATGGTATTTTGAATTTTAAAACCCTTTTTCTTTTTATTTTTAATAGTTTTAGTCTGACACGTTACGTTACATGACAAAAAGTAAGGGCCGTTTTTTCAATGTCTAAATAACCTGTTTGAAAACTATTGTAAAGAGAATTTGACATAGAACGTATTGAAATTAATGGCAAATTTTAAATTAGTTGTTAAATAAAACGCATATGTACATTAAAAAAACGGCCCTAACCTAATTTTATTTAGATTTGATGTACAGAATTTATTTAAAGGGTAAGTGGTATTGCTTATTCTAGTGAATTAATTCATGTGCAAATTATTTATGGCCGTTTTTTTCAATGTCTAAATAGGATGTTTGATAACTATTCAATAGAAAATTAGTCAAAATTGAAATTATATGTTAAATAAATTTTATATGTACATTGAAAAAATGGCCCTAAATAAATAGCTTGAATATGTTACTGGAAGATTTCACAAAATTTGAGATTTTGGTCAAATTAAAATCTTCACGAGAAAGAAATTATTTACATTCATAAAAAAATAATAAATTTATTTCTGCATTTGCTTACACATTACCGAGTAAATGAAAATATTTAAAATTTCATATACCATATAATAAATAAGTTCTGACTTTTGGGAAAGCTGTGTCTGTGTTCAATCTATTAAGCTATCAGCTAAGAGTAATGTTATCAGCTAAGAGTATCTAAACGGAGTTGTTACCTCTTGGCTTTCGCTGGCCGTTTCTTACTTTCAGGAGCATTGCGATTTTACAATTTGTATATTCCATATTGGCGTAAGTATGTGTGTGTGTGTGTATGTGTGTGTATTGTGTCGAGTGTGAATCTGCCTGGCATTACTGTTTGTATTGCAAAAGTTTTTGTAACTTCGTTAAAATAAGCACTCTGTTAGTTTGCCCGCCGGCTCGATGGGCTCTCGTCCGTTCAACAGTGGCACTTTTCAACGCTGCTCCTTCCTTTCCTGTCCGCTCGCCTCTCCCTGCTCTTGGTCAGTGGCAATGCAGCAGATTTGTCGGCGGTTTTTGCCATTACTGCCACATACCTATCTTCTATTTTTTGCTGTTGCTGATAGTTGGTATCTGCATTAGTAATGGTGAGTGGCGGCGAATGGTGGCGAGTGCTGCGCAAATTGGGAGGATTTGGATTTGGAATCGGACTTCAACATAGCAAGAGCTTTGACAGCCCTGGTACAACTCCGCATCCCTAATCGCCTGGTGGGCACTGTCGTGTGCATGTGTCTGTTTAGAACCGAGTAGGGAGGTAAATGGTAAACTTACCGTTTAGTTTTCGGTTAGAGCTCTTCCTTTTCGAGTGCAGCTGTGTCGTGGGGCAGTTGCAACTGCAGTTCCTTGGTGGCCATTAAACTGCACCACTTTACACCACAGCCGTGAGCCCTTTTTGATGCCCTTTGTTTCTCGCTTTCACTTTTCCTTGAGACCCATGGCTAAAACAATGCCGATACACGACTGCGAGTCCACACTCCCCACACTCCCCGACAACTTGTACTTAGCGTTGTTTCCTTCCGTTCAACACGGCGTATGGTGTATGGCGAATGGCGAAAATCGCTTGGCAAACGGCTCGTTGGCAGCGCTGTCTGAAATGCAATTAAATCGCATCGACATGCAATCTCTGACACGAGTGAGTTCGAGTACACAACATGCATCACTCCACCGACATCATCAGTCCAATAACAGCAACAGCAGCTGTTGTAGGCGCCGAGAATGGGAATGCCTTAAAAGCTCTCAAAGGTTTCAGCTATCCTGCAGAGGAAAAGCAAGGAAAACCCGCATGATGTGAAAACTAGTGAAAATAAAAATATTCACCAGTTCAAATAACAGCTCAAAAATTTGAAATAATTAATGTAGTTTCTGAGTGGAGTGAAAGCTCAAAGCAATCTTGGTTGGATAAAAATTAGAATGAATAAACGTTGACTGTATCAAGGTGTATTTATTATTAAGGTGACGTCGTCCACACAACTGCTCTCTTTCGTGGGGACAAATGCAGCATAAAGACATATGGCATTTAAAATGTATACACTTGCTTTGCTCCTGACTTCTGGGGTACAGCAGTTGGCATAAGTCGTCTCCGTTTCGTTGCATTTTCGGACAAATAGTAGAAATGGCTGGCACAAATTTTACTTGAACTCGAAAATTTTACGCCTGTGCTTTTTAACCAGAGCGTCCTCTGTTTTCGTCACGTGGCACTAATTTTGCAGGTTTAAATAATTGTTTTCTGTCTGCGAGTTTATTTGTAAAGAAGACAAAAAAAAAACACAAACTACTACGACAACAATTACAGGCATACTGTCAAATATTTGCCCCCTCGAAAGAGATCAGCTGTGGTGACCACGTCACCTCAATAGTAAATTCACCTTGGACTGTATGTCGGTTTGACTCCTTCATGAATGACGACTTAGTTATGATTTCAAAAGTTATTTTTCTAGTAGATAATGCAGTCCAAAATTAAAAGTAACATGGCAAAATATTAAATTTGATTTATAAATAAAATCGAATAAAAAATATCATTAGTTTTTTTAAAATGCAATAAAAAGTCAAAAGTGTATAAATTTAAAAACATCTTATTAATGTCGAGAAAGTTACTGCATGCAAAGGTATTAAGACTTGTCGCAAAGTGACTTGCTGACTCAGATCTCAATGTTTCTGCACGCAGGCCAATCCCTAAGTAAAACACTCTCGAGTTATAATTATGAACTGACATCGTTTATTGCGTTTTATGCGCTTTTAAAGGATTTCTTATGTACTAATAAACAGAGTTAGATATAGTATTAACATATTTCTGGCTTCTTCCTACCTATTGTATTATCTTATGTAATTATTTAGAAAGACTCGACACTTGTCTTAAATTATGTTTGGTTCTCTTTTACTAATTGTCTAGTCTGATCTTATCTTATGTATTTGCTATTTGACACACATCTTTTACTCTTTCATACCAATTGTGCTCTATGCTCTTATCTGCTCTACATATCTATTACTCCTTGTGCTCTCTGTTCTTATCTACTCCAACGTGCATGCTGAATCGCTTATGTTTATATGATCTTTTTATTGCTGAGAACCAGGATTTTGATCCGTGTGGTAATTTTATGCCGTCGTGACCCTTTTGTGTCACTTGAGCGTTGCACATGTCGTGGTGCATTCCGAGGGGCGCTCAAAAAGTATGTTCATTTATGAACAATACAGTCAACTTTCCTAACTCGAATCAACATTATCCAAAGAAAAGTTTCGAGCTATAAAGATATTAGACTTATAGAGTTCTTTTTCTTAAGTGTGCTATTTTTACTGCCACTAA
Organism: Drosophila quinaria; assembly: GCA_035047525.1. Taxonomy (NCBI): domain Eukaryota; kingdom Metazoa; phylum Arthropoda; class Insecta; order Diptera; family Drosophilidae; genus Drosophila; species Drosophila quinaria. Next base: position 88,342 of record JAWNPO010000276.1, on the reverse strand, counting down.
TTTAGCTCGAGTTAGAGAGAAATTCGAGTTATTGAAGATCGAGTTATGGAAGTTCAATTGTACTTAAAGAGAATAAAATATAAAGTTTTAAAGAAAAGAAAAAAATCCAACAAATGCAAAATAAATCGCACACGGTACTCGAATCCCAAGTTGAGGTTATTCCCCCATGGAAAACGAAATAAATTGATAGATTGAATGAAAATGTAAAACCAAGACGAATTCAAGAATAGACGTACTCGTAAGTCGAGAGCATAAATTATGATCATAAGAACAGCACTTCGAGTTTCTCTTTTTCTTTTGAGGAAATCCACATTTTGCTGTAAGGCTTAAAGGATACACAATCACGGATACAGCCGTAGTGTATTCGAATATTCAGCTGGTGCCCCTTTTTAACTTCCCTTTAGCCGAACAAACACTTGGCTATCCTCGCACTCTTACTTTTCCTTTTTAGCAACCAGAGTATCAAAACAAGGAGCGAAGTGCAGCTAATGCACAAGTGGAGCACTCGTCAGAGCTCTTCAGAGCTGCCGATATTCCAATTATGGGGAAAATGTGGAATGGGTATGGGTCGAGTAAGGGTCGACTCTGACCGCCAGTTAGTTTTGGCCAGGCTAAGGACGCCTTTTGCTGCTACCTGCTACCTGCAACTATGTAGGTGGCGTGCGTCGCGTCTCTCACATAATTTGCACCAGTTCGCACCAGCCTCTCGCGTTATTATCAGGTTTCATTGGCCAAAACAGAGGTAAATGTGTGTGCTTTAAAGGGTCACAACCAGAACCCAAGCAACTGCCAAGGCGGCGAGGCTAATGTCTGAGGTCTGTGGAGGGTGAGGGTGTGGACTCGTATGCGGGATTTCCATTTGCTCCGTTTGGCGATTTGGGTTTGTTATTTAAAACACGTAAACGCTGAACTAAACGAAAGTGGTTGGGACTCTACTATAGATTTAAGGACAGGCCGCTAAAGTAACCCAAGCGTTGGAAGGGGCAACTATTCCAAGTCCATTTCAATTAAAATGCCTTTGTTGCACTTTCCATTAGGCAAAACACAGTGTTAATATTTCTAGAATTTTTTATTTATTTTATATTCAATTTCATTTGGATTGATATGGTTTCCACTTTCATTTTTTTTTGTTTTTATTCGGTTTCTTTTTGCTTCATTCAACTACTTTAATTTCGCTTTTGCTGACGGGCATAGTAGGAATAAAAAACATAATGCAATGTCATACTATTTTCAATATACGCTATTTAATATATATATATATATGTATTTATATAAATACAATATTATATTTAATGATAAAAATGCATTGGGCTCTTTTTTCACAACGTTTCCGCAGTAAAAACACACTTTGAATAGTAAAATTGCTACGTTCCATATCCAGCGGCTTTAGTATATATACATGTATATATGTTTTTCCATTTACATATATGTATTTTGAGGTTCTGGTATTATAATTGATTTATTCATTTTCCCCATTGAATAGAGTTATTTATTTAATATTATTATTATACTTGTGCATTTTGCATCATCGTCGTGTAAACAACTACAATTAGTATCACGATTGTCATTGTTGTAACAAAAAACACAAAAAAAAAGAAACAAAAAACCGAAGAAAATAATAAAGGTATTTGATAATTTATTCCATTTAATTGGGATTCATTGTGTGTCCATGCTGTTTTTCAGTGTGTGCACTCTGTAAATGTTTACTCTTTTCATTATGTTTTATTATGACATTGTATTACGTTTTCGCCAAAAACTGATATGTACTTATATATGTGTTCAAAATTGACTGCCGCATTAGTTGGAAAAGTCATTTTAGTTCATTTCTCATTCTGTTTGTCATGTGTGTTATCATTTATCTTATAAAAAAAACATCTTTACGAGGTAAAAGTCTAGTGACGAAAACAGTTATATGCCCCAAAATTTCTGATATCCAATTTTGTGACGAATAATATTAAGTTTGACATAAAAATTATTTTAAAAAAATTTTTGGCACTCGGCATATTGCGCCAAAATGTCTCAATTCTTCATACCAAATAAAACTCAATGTTTTGCGCAGTGCCGAATGCAAAAATTTTTTTTAAAATAATTTTTATGTCAAACTTAATATTATTCGTCACAAAATTGGATATCAGAAATTTTGGGGCATATAACTGTTTTCTTCACTAGACTTTTACCTCGTAAAGAGGTTTTTTTATAAGATATCAGAAATTTTTGAATAAGATATCAGAAATTTTGAAATTTTATTCTATCAACTTTGTTTATTTTTTGTACAAGCTAAAACAAACTGTCTGCCAACACTGGTTCCCTTAAAACACACATGCCAAGCGCAAAAGCTAGTAGCACTCTCAAACTCTGGCTGCTATGACACTTTGCTGCTGCTGTATGCATGCTACTGCATATGTACATGCAGAAGTGTAAAGGTAAAAGATATATTCAGTTAACAGGTAATATCTTGCCCAAACGAAATTTGACGGCTATGTGTTATATGTCAAAAAGCGAAATTGAATTGCTAAAACAAATAACATACAGTCGAACTTCCCTAACTCGAATCACCATTATCCAAAGAAAAGGTTCGAGTTAGGGAAATATTCGAGTTATAGAGATCTTTTTCCTAAGATTATTAATTTTACTGCCACTCATTTAATTCGAGTTACAGAGAAATTCGAGTTAGAGAAGTTCGAGTTAGGAAAGTTCAACTGTATTTAAAACTTATTTGAAACGTAGATTTTTCTTAAATCGGCGAAATGTGGGGAAAAAACCTTATTTCACCTGAAGCTTTTTACCTGTGTTTTAAGCAAAAAAAGCTTAAAGCCCTTCAAAATATATTTCCAACGATATATAGATCACATCTGTAGCTTCTATTGTTTGGATGCTGTGGCTTTTGGCGATTTACATGTACATTAACATACTGCATATGTACATGCAGTAGTGTAAAGGTAAAAGGTATATTCAGTTAATAAGTAATATCTTCCAAACCCATCGGTAAAATTTTTTGTGTCATATATCAAAAAACGCGAAATTTTACACACTACACTACACACAAACATATTGAAAGCTAAAAAAAATCGTTAGCGTCGTTTTCTCAAAAACCGCCAAAATCTGGGACAAAATATCTTATTTCACCTGTTGATTTTTACCTATGCACTTTAGAAAAAAAGTTTGAAGTTTTGCCTAAAAGCCCTTCAAAATACCTTTTCAACGATAAATAGATCACGTCTGCAGCTCATATCGTTTGGATGCTATTAATTTTAACGGTTTTTAGCGATTTCCCGCTAAACTAGCTTTTTTCGAAAAAGTCGTAAAACAAACGTTTCTAGATTTTTGATCGGAAACAAGTCCTCATTCAAACTTTTAAGCTAAATCAACGCTTTGATACTAACAAACAGACAAACAGACAAACAAACAGACTGACTTTTCATCTCGTTTTGAGAAGGGCACCAAAAATTTCAAAATTAATTATCTTTCGAACCAGTTGTCCGATTTCGATGATCAAGGTGTCATTCGACGCGTATTTTTAATGAAAATTGTAAAAAATTCAAAGAAAATTCAAAAAGGCTCCAACGGCCCCATTAGCTCCAATAATTTAAATTTTTCCCCTCCCACTTACACCTGTTTATCTCACGAACCAGGTGAGTTTCTAAAAGTCTTAGTATGCACATTTGTAAGTTAAGTTAATACCTTTCGATCGGTATATAACTCGACCTGATCGGACAGTCATAGCAAATTTTCCATTCTTCCTGTGCATATATGCTAGTCGCCTTCGCACCCTTCGTGCTGCTTTCGTCACTAGCGCGGACTGCCGTCCGCAGTGATATGCACACAGACAGATCTGACTACAGCGATTCTTTATTTTGCAGCTAAGATTTCAGCCAACACCTTTTTTAAATTGAAAAACAATAAAAAAAACCTTAGCGGATCATATACTAACAATTTTTTTGCATTTAAAAATTTAAAAAAAAAAAAAAAAAAATTTTCCGTGCTAGAATTTGAACCCGGAACCCGAGCTGAGAATTCATGCAAAAACCGTACGCTCTACACTTTGCGCCACTGGCGATCTTTAAGAACGACTGTCTAATTATAGATTTAATTGTTACTGGACTGTTATTCAAATGTAATTGCTGCTGCTGTCCTGTTTCAATTCAAAGTAAAACATATATATTCAGTTAATAGGATATATCTTCCAAACCAATCAACAAAAATGTATGCACGATAATAATCTACTAACAAATTAATTGCATTTAAACATTAAAAAAAAAAAAAAAAAGTTTTGTCCGTGCCCGGATTTGAACCCGAGCTGAGAATTCATGCAAAAATCGGACGCTCTACACTTTGCGCCACTGGCGATCATTAAGGACGCCTGTCTAATTATAGATTTCATTGTTACTGCACTGTTAGTCAAATATAATTGCTGCTGCTGTCCTATTTCAATTCAAAGTAAAACGTATATATTCAGTTAATAGGATATATCTTCCAAACCAATCAACAAAAATGTATGCACGATAATAATCTACTAACAAATTAATTGCATTTAAACATTAAAAAAAAAAGAAAAGTTTTGTCCGTGCCCGGATTTGAACCCGAGCTGAGAATTCATGCAAAAATCGGACGCTCTACACTTTGCGCCACTGGCGATCATTAAGAACGACTGTCTAATTATAGATTTCATTGTTACTGGACTGTTAGTCAAATGTAATTGCTGCTGCTGTCCTATTTCAATTCAAAGTAAAACGTATTCATTCAGTTAATAGGATATATCTTCCAAACCAATCAACAAAAATTTATGCATGATATATCAAAAAACGCGAAATGGTACAAACTATAACATATTGAAAATTAAAAAAAATCGGCTCTAACGTTTTCTCAAAAACAGCCAAAAAAACCTTATTTCACCTGTAGCTGTTTATCCATTTACCTAAAAAAAAAACTTCGAAGGCATGCCTAAGAGCCCTTCGAAATACCTTTTCAACGATATATAGATCACATCTGTGGCTTCTATCGTTTGGATGCTATGGGGGTTTTAAGTTTGGCGGTTTTTAGCGATTTCCCGCTAAGCTAGCGATTTTTCGAAAAAGTCGTAGAACAAACGTTTCTAGATTTTTTAACAGGAACAAGTCCTCATTCAAACATTTAAGCTAAATCAACGATTTGATCCAAACAAACAAACAAACAGACTGACTTTTCATCTCATTTTCGGAAGGCCCCTAAAAATTTCAAAATTAATTATCTTTCGAACCAGTTGTCCGATTTCGATGATCAAGGTGTCATTCGACGCGTATTTTTAATGAAAATTGTAAAAAATTCAAAGAAAATTCAAAAAGGCTCCAACGGCCCCATTAGCTCCAATAATTTAAATTTTTCCCCTCCCACTTACACCTGTTTATCTCACGAACCAGGTAAGTTTCTAAAAGTCTTAGTATGCACATTTGTAAGTTAAGTTAATACCTTTCGATCGGTATATAACTCGACCTGATCGGACAGTCATAGCAAATTTTCCATTCTTCCTGTGTATATATGCTAGTCGCCTTCGCACCCTTCGTGCTGCTTTCGTCACTAGCGCGGACTGCCGTCCGCAATGATCATTTACCATTTTCGTTTTTAGTTGTACAAGTAATTGTGCAATGTGGCATTTTCTACGTTCATTAAAAAACCATTATAATTGCTAACCAATTGATCGTTTATATCATATGCATATTTATATACAATAATATCGTTTCTTTATTCATATATTTATACAATATATACTTATTGGCCTTTTGCTATATTATTTATATTTAATTTTTTTATCTAAAATCGTTTTCAGCTTTAAAGATAATCTATTATTAACAACTTATCCGTCTAATAAATCTATAGATGCAAAAGTGTTCATTAAGTACACTCTAAATGTATGTGGATGTGTGTGTGTATGTATGTGGGTGTGTGTGTGTGTGAGTGTTTGCCAGTTATTAGGAATCATTATATGTCCGCTGTATGTAATCAATTGCATTAATTACCCTTAAGTTGGCCAAGACACAGCGCCATGCTGAGGGAGCTGAACTAAAATTACCTAATGGTCATTTGATAGGGTGTCTGAGAGACACATATAAAATAACGGATAATTGGACAATGTCAGATAGATAAAGGCCAGAGATAATGAATTTGAGAGAGACTCAAAATGTTGTAACAATACAAAAAAAAAAAAAAAAAAAAATGTATGTATTTTTGGTATATGGCAAGAAACTCGATGAAGACAACAGTAAAGAAAATATTTACTTACACTAAGAAAATGGTCGATAATTGTATAATTATGAATGTCTCAATTTGATTCAGCTAAGTAAGTACTAAAGCTGTTGATACAATCACATTGTTTAGCTCTATTGATCCAATCTTTTTCATGCTTTCGAAACAATGTCCGTTTAAAAACATCGACTGTAATTGTAATTCAAGAGAACAATTTTCCTTGGGGTAAATCCTTTTCTGGAAGTTTAAGTATTGGAAGCAAAAATTTTATGGAATATGCACTTTAAGATATGAAAAATACCAGTGTGAGCAGTTTTAATTTAAAATTTCACTTTCAATAATAATAGCTAAGATTAAAGACAAAATATTCGTAGTAATGCGTCTAGTAGGAACTGTTTTGGAAAGATATTTATGTAACTTATACCCGAATACTACTGATTCTTTTAAAAAATACTTGTGGCATTCTGAAATTCCAACCTATCTGACAGCTAGTGCTTAAATATCTTATAAAAAAAACCTCTTTACGAGGTGAAAGTCTAGTGACGAAAACAGTTTTATGCCCCAAAATTTCTGATATCCAATTTTGTGACGAATAATATTAAGTTTTACATATAAATTATTTTTAAAAAAAATTTTGCACTCTTCACATTGCGCTAAAATGTCTCAATTCTTCATACCAAATAAAACTCACTGTTTTGCGCAGTGCCGAATGCAAAATTTTTTTTAAAATAATTTATATGTAAAAATTAATATTATTCGTCACAAAATTGGATATCAGAAATTTTGGGGCATAAAACTGTTTTCGTCACTAGACTTTTACCTCGTAAAGAGGTTTTTTTTATAAGATATCAGTAATTTTTGAATAAGACATCAGAAATTTTGAAATCGCAATAAATTTTTACAGTATAACTTTGTTAAAAGGTGTTTCTTGTTTGTACAAGCTAAAACGAACTGTCTGGCAACACTGGTTCCCTTTACAAACACACATGCTGCTATCACACTTTGCTGCTGCTGTCTTATTCCAATTCTAAGTAAAATGTGTATATTCAGTTAAGAAGTAATATCGAATAATATTCGACTAAATCATGAATAGTAACCCTAAATATATACCGATATTACTCTAATCGCAATTATAAAATGGGTTTTCTGCCGCAAAAAGAATTCACCACTTGCAAGCAGTATATTTCCGCATGACGCTGCAAGCAGTGTACATACTGCATACGTACATGCAGAAGTGTGAAGGTAAAAGGTATATTCAGTTAACAGGTAATATCTTGCCCAAACGAATTTTGAGAGATATGTTTTATATGTCAAAAAACGCGGAATTGAATTGTCTACAACATATAACATATTAAAAAGTGATTTAAAGCACAGATTTTTCTTAAATCGAAAAAAAGTGTAAAAAAACCTTATTTCACCTGTAGCTTTTTACCTGTGTTCTTTAGCAAAAAAGCTAAAAGCCCTTCAAAATACCTTTCCAACGATATATAGACCACATCAGTAGCTTCTATAGTTTGGATGCTAGAGGGGTTATATAAGTTAAGCTATAGTTAATTTTAGCGGTTTTTAGCGATTTCCCGCTAAACTAGCGTTTTTTCGAAAAAGTCGTAGAACAAACGTTTCTAGATTTTTGATCGGAAACAAGTCCTCATTCAAACTTTTTAGCTAAATCAACGATTTGATCCTTACAAACAGACAAACAGACAATCAGACAAACAGACAAACAGACAAACAGACAAACAAACAAACAGACTGACTTTTCATCTCGTTTTGAAAAGGGCACCAAAAATTTCAAAATTAATTATCTTCTGAACCAGTGATCGGATTTTGATGATCAAGGTGTCATTCGACGCGTAAAAAGGCTCCAACGGCCCCATTAGCTCCAATCATTTAAATTTTGCCCCTCCCACTTACACCTGTTTTTCTCACAAACCAGGTGAGTTATTAAAAGTCTTAGTATGCACATTTGTAAGTTTAATTGATACCTTTCGATCGGTTTATAACTCGACCCGATCGGACAGTCATAGCAAATTTTCCATTCTTCCTGTGTATATATGCTAATCGCCTTCGCACCCTTCGTGCTGCTTTCGTCACTAGCGCGGACTGCCGTCCGCAGTGATCATATTATCTTTACATGTTTGTAGTTATGTTAATCGAAACTCCGCAATGTACGACGTTTGGCAACTGCGACAACGTGCCGCAGTTTTTGGAGTCTATAATTGTCTATAATTATTATAATTGTAAGTATGTATGTGTCTATTTATAAAACTTAAAGTTACGAGTGGACATACAAATTGCCAAGCGCCAGTATCCTCATATGAGATGATCGCAGGCCAAGGCAACTTACTTGGCCAAGTCCAGCAGATAGAGCCAACATTAAAGGGATATGGTGAACAGAGGCAGCGAGGCCAAGGTCCAGCTTCTCCAGATGCATTTGCAGTGATCGTCCCGGCACCTCCTTCCACTGCACACTCCCCAGCAGATTATCCCGCAGACTCACAATCCGCAGTTCCGGCAACTGTTCGAACAATTGCTGAGAAAGGACACTCAGTAGATTGCTGGACAGATCCATAGTGACCAGCGATCGTGGCAAGTAGTTGGCTGCCACATGAATTATCCGGTTGTTAAACAAGTCCAGCCAAAGCAGCTTATGCAGCTGATCACTTTTCATCTGACTTTTCACTTTTCATCTGAAACTTTTCATCTTTCATGTTTTCTCTTTTTTGACACCGTCCCCTAGAGTCTAGACCTGCCAGTGAACATTTTCAACACTCTCGGGCCATGCTCGAGTCTTACCAAGTTTTAAGATTAATTAAAGTGAACGATTCCATTTAAGAACGAGCGACAATATTTATTTGTATAAAATAACTACTTTGTATGAAAGTTGATCTTTTATTATTCACGAGGAGTGCATATTTCTGTCGTTCGAGGGAAAGAGAGTTCGAGACTTCAATGAATGCCAAGTAGCCATGGCCAAGACTGGTGCCACACTCCCACTCATTGACGCAAGCAAACAGGAGGAGCCGAGAAATGTGACCAATTAAAGATGCAGACGGATTGGCGTTGTTCAAATTGCAAGTATGATGATTTTTATGCATCAGCTGCAACGATGACGATGACTGAGCTGAGATCGAGAACGTGCAGGAGATGAAAGGAGCCAAGGATCCAAGGAGCAAGTAGCAAGTAGCTGGAGCAGCTGCCAGTCGAAGCGGCAAACTGTGTGTGCAGCTCTAATAGATGAAATGTTCATGTGGCATTGAGTTTGGGAATTCGTACCTGTGCGCTTGGCCCAAGTCTTGGTTATGCACTGGAATTTAATTTCGCTGCTGGCATTGTTACTGCTATTGTGCAGGAGGAGACTCGAAGAAGGCAAAGAAGGCAGACGCCGTCCTTGTTCTGAATTCAAATGAAGAAACCGCGCAACGAACCAGCTTCAAGCCAAGCATATGCACATTTTGGATGTGTATCGTGCTTCGCCTGCTTCAGTTCAAGCTTTTGCTTTTGCTCCTGCTCCAGTCTTCCCTGAACCCCTCATCCATGGAACAAAGGAAAACTGCACAACACGAAAGTGGCAAAGGGGGAAGAATCAGGAGAAGCATAGTGAAAGAGTGCAAAGAAAATTCAGCGGAAATAACAAAGCATGAAATACGACTGCGACAAATGCAATAAAGTATTTAATAGACTGCTCCTGGCCAACCCAACCCAACCCAACCCAACCCAACCCAACCCGACCCGACCCGGCCAAGCCTGTCGCTGACACCTGGGAAACTCTGGTTCCCAGCCAAACCAGGCTTCCAGCTCTGCCCATGTGTGAGCAAAGTCAGGATATGAGGACATATGTATGGACTGCCGATTCAGAGGCGTGGCAACCATAGCAAACAGCGTTGGTGGTCATTATTCACGTACCATGTTAAATAAATTTAAATGCCTGTTTTGTAAATATGTAAACGGTATAACAGATGGCAAAAAACGAGGATGCACCGCAGAAGAAGAAGAGACTCTGTGGCTGAAAAAGGGAGTGAGTAGATGGCATCATCCCTGGGGCAGACTGGGTAAACTTCACATATGCCACTTGGTCCAGCTTGTATTTTTAAAAGTCTAACGGGAAAATGAGCAAAAGACACAAAGTTTCAGTTAGTCTTGGTATTTCTGAATCTTTAGAAATGTCACATTGATTCCTGTGCCCTTTTCGGGTGGAACTCCTTGCTGGCATTGAATAGCAATCTAACAGTGTTGGAATAATTAATTTTATCAGGAGCGAAAAGAAATTGTTTAAAGGCAGTTGCTATCTGAAATTTAGATAACGAACACAATTTTAAGATATCTGCTGTATATATTTATATTTAAAAATTATTAAAATAAATAATGAGTGCACACACGTTGGAACAAGATGTGATATTGAGCTTAATTAAATTTAATTATAAAATACTTCCTAGCTTTGCACTATAAACTGTAAATATTCCCTAAATAAATTAGTTCAACTTTGTAATCTAAACTTGAATCACAGTACACTAAGCGATTTTTAGACCACGTACTTTAAAAAAGTACAGTGGTCTAATAACTTTGTCACAAATAAAAATGTGCGTAACAGGCAGAAGGAGGCGTGGCCGACCCCATAAAGTATATATATTCTTGATCAGCATCAACAGCCGAGTCGATATAGCCATGTCCGTCTGTATTGACCCCTAGATCTCAGAGACTATAAGAGCTAGAGATTTCAAACTTGGTATGTTGGTTCGTCTTTATTGCACGCAGAACGAGTTTGTTTTATATTTTGGCCACGCCCCCTTAAACGCCCACAAATTATAAATATAATAATTATAACGACAATTTTAAAGATAGACATTCCTAATAAGGCATAGACGAAGATAACATTATTATCCATATTTGCTGAAAATTTAATAGCGATCGGATAATAAACAGCCAAGATATCAAGCAACTAAAATCTCCTTTATTTGCCTTGTCTTAACAGCAACAATAACAACAACAACAATCACAACTAGATAACAATTGCATCTGGCTTACGCTCTAGTAAAAATGAAACTGATAATTGGACCATCGCTTTTCGATGCAGCCAGTGGCGCGATGTGCAGAGCGTCCGATTTTTGCATGAATTCTGAGTTCGGGTTTCGGGTTCGAACTCTCTAGCACAGACAATTTTTTTTTTTTAAATATATTTTTTAAATTCAATTTTATTGTTAGTATATTATCCGTATATTTGTTAGTATAAAATATAGAATCGCTGAAGCCTTAACATATTTGTACTTTGGCCACGCTTACTGTTGGGCTCCGGTGGCCTAAGGTGTTAAAGTCCCGTCAATTTTTCAATATTCGGGAGTCGCGGGTTCAACTCCCAACATGAGCAAATTTTTTAAAAATTATTTATTGTTAGCAGACTTTTAGAACAAGGGTCCGCGGCTCGAATCTCACTTTGGACTTATGTTTTTTTTGTTTTATGATTTCTGAAAATTTTAATTACATTTTTATTAATGTTGTATGTTTACATCAATTCAATGTTAATATTTGTTTTATTTTTTTGTTAAAATATATTAAATACTTGTAGCAACTTACATTATTTTATTTTTTACAGTGTTTGCTTTTGCATAGTAAGTACGGGGTCTCCGACAGTCGAGTATGCTCGACTGTAGCACCGTCGACTAGTTTTTAAATAAAGTGGAGCAAAGTGTAGCAAAGTGGAGTAACTTCCTCCGGCTCATTATTTAGAATACGAAATTGTACAGTCTAACCAAATATATATCGTCCTCTCCCACAAGTTAAGTGAACTCATTACAACGGGCCATGGAAGTTTCGGGTAAAAAATCATTTCGGTAATATGCATTACTTTTGAAATAGCTTTAAATTGCTTTGAAGAAATTGATATTTTGCCTTTCTTCTTCAGTTTCACGATATAATTAAAATTAAAAATAAAACAGTAGTTGCTTGTACAGAATGTTGAACTCAAAAAAGTTGCTTAAACAGAGGTTGCTACAATAGAATGTTGCTTGTATAGGGATTGCCTATATACAACACTTACTGTATATATGTATATTTAGCTGGCTTGCAGTTTTCATACAAAGCATATACACTTGCAATCTGAAAGTGATGCACTATCAAAGGAATGCAGGTATGAAGATCTAATTGTAACAGTGATCAATGCAGGCAAGATTTTTAGTTTGCAGTAATTGGAGTATCTGCTGGATGAAGTGAAATACTGTTAGACTTCAGTTGATTATGAACAGCATAAAATTCCATTTAAATAACTACATAAAAAATTCGAATTGAATAATTGTCTTCATAATTTATTGAGGATTTAATATTAATTTTTTGTTACAGTTCGGGACCATTGTCATCGGACCCGTAAGCTGATCATTGCCAGTGTCTTGTGTTTGGTTTTCATGATTTCTGAAATTGTGGGTGAGTTGTTTACCTCAGGGTGTCGTCTGAGAACTACTGCCAATTCTTTTTAGGTACCTTATATTTTTTTCTGGGTGTTTATTTTGATCAGAGGAAGTGAAGAAAAAGAAATGCAAAGTAGAAGAAACTAGTCGACGGAGCTACAGTCGAGCATACTCGACTGTCGGAGACCCCGTACTTACTATGCGAAAGCAAACACTGTAAAAAATAAAATAATATAAGTCGCTACAAGTATTTAATATATTTTAACAAAAATAAAACAAATATTAGCATTGAATTGATGTAAACATACAACATTAATAAAAATGTAATTAAAATTTTCAGAAATCATAAAACAAAAAAAACATATGTCCAAAGTGAGATTCGAGCCGCGGACCCTTGTTCTAAAAGTCTGCTTACAATAAATAATTTTTAAAAAGTTTGCTCATGTTGGGAGTTGAACCCGCGACTCCCGAATTTTGCAAAATTGACGGGACTTTAACACCTTAGGCCACCGGAGCCCAACAGTAAGCGTGGCCAAAGTACAAATATGTTAAGGCTTCAGCGATTCTATATTTTATACTAACAAATATACGGATAATATACTAACAATTAAATTGAATTTAAAAAATATATTTAAAAAAAAAAAATTGTCTGTGCTAGAGAGTTCGAACCCGAACTCAGAATTCATGCAAAAATCGGACGCTCTGCACATCGCGCCACTGGCTGCATCGAAAAGCGATGGTCCAATTATCAGTTTCATTTTTACTAGAGCGTAAGCCAGATGCAATTGTTATCTAGTTGTGATTGTTGTTGTTGTAATTGTTGCTGATAAGACAAGGCAAATAAAGGAGATTTTAGTTGCTTAATATCTTGGCTGTTTATTATCCGATCGCTATAAAATTTTCAGCAAATATGGATAATAATGTTATCTTCGTCTATGCCTTATTAGGAATGTCTATCTTTAAAATTGTCGTTATAATTATTATATTTCTAATTTGTGGGCATTTAAGGGGGCGTGGCCAAAATCTAAAACAAACTCGTTCTGCGTGCAATAAAGACGAACCAACATACCAAGTTGGAAATCTCTAGCTCTTATAGTCTCTGAGATCTAGGCGTCAATAAAGTACGTGGTCTAAAAAGGTTGAGTAAAATGTCAGTCAAACAAAGCGTGCAAAAAAGGAGCACGATACGACGAGACGATTGAAAACTGAGCACCGGAAGTGCAACAATATTGCGACCGGATGAGCTTACTGTCTGTCATCGTGGCGAACCATCCCTCGCATACCACCCTCCCTCCACTTTTATGGAGTGGGCTGTTATACAATAAACATTTAATTTTCAAACTCTGCCAATGCGACGTTGTCGGCTGTTGCTGTTAATCGCTTTGCAATTACCTACAATGTGCCACACTTTGTGCCCCAGCCTATACCTTTACGATTTCGATTTCTCTTTTGCCTTTGCTTTCTCCATTTCTCCATTTATTCCTCCAAATCGAAATTGTTGTCTGTCCGTTGAGTGAAAGAATCGGCAGCTCCTCCTCTTTGCTGTTCAGCTAACCAAGCGATGCCAGACGGGGATTGTGGAATGTGCTTTGTCCCGTGTCCCCTGTCCTTTGTCCTTTGTCCCCTGCACTATCCCCACAGATTGCAAGTTAATTTTTTGAGCATTTATTTACTCTTTATTCTCCGTTCGACAGGTGGCGTCGTATTAAAGAGCTTGGCCATTGCAACAGATGCCGCACACTTGCTTACCGATTTTGCCAGTTTTATGATCTCACTGTTTTCCATCTGGATTGCAGGACGTCTATCCACGCAACGGTAAGTGGAGTACAAGTCGACTGGCAATGAACTGACAAAGTCTAAGAGAAATCAATAAAAACTTAAATCTTTTTTTTGTTTTTTTTTTGGCTGACAACTTCGAACTACGTTTTGATGCGATGCTCAAAATTCCATGTGCGTTTCTTTGTGCTGAACGGAAGCGCCAACAGGAATTTGAGACCAATGCGTCAGAAGTAAAACAGTTTTTAAAATAAACTGCAAGATAGGGTACTATAATTGGTTTCATATTTTATACAGCTGTATAAATTATTACAGAAATACCTAATTACCAAACAATCTGCGAAACATGAAGAGATTGTTAAACTCCACTCAATATATTTGATGGATAATATTATATTACAGTACAGACAATCGATATAAAGTCTATAAATACATGTAAAATATGAATTTTTCTGAATTATAAAAGTACCAATGATCTGATTAACTGACTCACATTGAATTTCTCATAGATTTCGCATTCAGATCTCCAAAAAGTTGTAAATACTAGTACTTCAATCCTTTGTCTATTTTTATGTAGAACCAATGGGAACTTTTGTTAGATTCTCAAGAATACTTTTCCCATACGGAGTGGAGTTTTACAATAATAAATAGTAAAAAGGTCACCCAACATTTCATTTGTTGTTTAGTGTACTACCCGGGACTTCAGTTAATAAATTTTCTCTTAAGAAATTTCATAATAACTAATACAATAAAGTGTAACTAATATATCTTTTTGTCGTCAGCATTCTACACAAAATTAAGAGAATATCTTTTAATAATTTAAACATTGGTAGCACTACCGAAAACATAATTGAAATTCCTTAGAACTCTTCTTTGAAGTTCTTTTAGATATGTCATCTATATAATGTGTGAAATATTAACAAATTCTGAACGTCTTAAATTGTTTAACTAGATCTATGACTAGGTCAGCTCTGTCGCATATATCACAAGCCTTCTAGCTTATTATATGGGACACAGCAAAGAGTATCCAAGTATTACCAAGAAAGGCGATCTTTTTGGCATCATTCTTGCCGCTTGGCTGGCTACGTCCGCATTGGGCCTCATTGCCATCTCTCATCCCTCATCCCACATCCACTCTGCACTGTTTCAGCTCCTCTCGCCTTCGTCTAATTAGGCGAATAGCCTGTTTCCAAATTTTCACTGCCTGCTGCTCGGTTGATGCTGCTGCTGTTGCAGTTGCTGTTTGTACTTTTGCTTCTGTTTCTGTTTCTGCTGCTGATGCTGATGCTGCGTATACTATTTGGCCGTTGCACATTTTTCAATTGGTCCTTGGGAACTGCCTTGCGTTGGTCGGGTAATAGAAGGTGGCCACCCATCGAGAGGCGGGTGTTTTGCATCCATCTTGTTCTCGTATTCCTCCTGCTCCTCCCGTCCGTTGTCTGGTTCCCGCCTGGCACGTTCTGCTCATTCATGCAAAAATCTCACTCACTCGACGACTCGACTGCAGTCACAAAGTGAATAATGAAAAACTTTTGCAATTTCAAGCGTGTTGCGTGGTAATTTTGTAAATTTTCTGCCGCTGCCTCAGACTTTCTGCCTCTTGTTGCCGTTGCATGTGAAGCGCCTGCTTCTGAACCTCAGCCTGGTGCGGTGCTAGCGTTTCTCACTTTCCTCTCTTCTCTCTCCCGGTGCAGTTGGGAGCCTTACAGTTGCCGTAGCACCATCCATATACCCATCCTCTATTCCCGCTGCCGTTGCCAAGTTGACAAGCCTAATTTATCAAAACAAAACACATTTGCACAATTGCAAAGGCAAACGCAGAAACGCAGAACACAAACGAAACACATTGGCACATTGGTACACATACTCAAGATCAACTAATAACAATTGCCGAAATTATTATAAATATTGTAGAGAGATATTTAATTTATATACCACATTTAATGCATCAAATAATCAAAGGAGCATTTTAATGTCGGGTGCGTTTCTTCCAACTCTATTTGAATACATAATTTATTAGTATGATTTGTATTTAAGTATTCGTGGCCTTCCTTGAATTGAGTAACAATTTCAAATGTTAACGAAGATTTGTTTTCAAGGTTTCTTAAATACTGTAAACTTCCGCAGTTCAAATAATACTCAATTAATCGTATTTTTTAGGAACTCGATTTTAATTGTTAAAACTTTAGTATTTTTTTTTTTTTTTTTGAGACTGTTTATTGATTGAGGTTACTTATTTTTACCAACAATAAGAAGAGCAATTTTACTTAAACGATCTTTGATCTTATAATTAATTCAGTTGGAACCATCAGTTATCGTTCAATTTCTATTGCAATTAACGTAATGATTTTCAATTTTTTTATATTTTTAATTGAATTAAATTTGTAAATATTTCATTAAATTAAACGATATTCTTTCATAAATTATTTGTGTAATTCTTCAAAATGCTTTTCCACAATAAACTTAAACTTTCCAATTAATTTCAATTTCACTCAGTACATGACTGCTCCCATATATCATGGTTTTATGACCTTCAAAACATGTTCAACTGGTATTAATTTGCCTCGTTTGGAAATGCCAACCAATTAACTGCTGCACTTGACCGCACGAATATCTTGAGTTTTTTCGGCTACTTTATGTTAGTTTTGGCCATAATCCAGCCCAATGTGCCACGTTTCGCCAGGCTCTGTGCCTCTGTGAGGTGGCAGCCGTCGTTGCTGCAACAGCAACAGAAACCGAAACCAGGGAGCCGGCAGGCGGTCATTAAGCAAATGGCTGCACTTGCAAGCTGCAACAGACCCGACAATAACACTCACACACAGACATTCATGTACACAAATATATATTTATATATATATATATATATATATTATGAAGGGGCCATACATTGACACAATCTGCTAATGGGGCCAAGAGGTTGGCGGAGAGACGGATGTTTGCTGGAAATTAAGTTGTATTATTATGGCGAGACATTCGTTGCTCGCATTTTGTTGTAGTTGCTGCCGGTGTCGCATTAGTTAGCAGGCAGTCAGCCTGGCTAACAGCCATTGAGAGAGAAAGAGCGAAACTGGCTGGGAGGCAAAAATTGTTGGCATTGCCATTATTTCAATTTTATAACGAGAGTGGCGCCCCCTGTCAGGCGGGGTGCTTTAATTGAACGAGCGTCGCCCTCGTTCAGGTGTTGACTTTGAACCCACCAAAAAAGCGTCCGTACATGCAATGTGCTCATTACATTAGGGAACATAACTGAAACCAACCAAACCAAACCAAACCCATTACAGCCCAAATTTTGTGTCTTTCCCACCTCTGGTCACTACATGCCCCACCCCAAGTCCGAGACACTCAAATTAAAATGGCATTTGACTAATTTTTGGGTCGCATTTATCAACTTATGTTAATTTTATGCTATAACTTTCCCCTCGATGCTATCTTTTAGGTAAGGTAGGTCAAGTTTATCAAAACTGCTATATCATCTGCTTTAATGCAATGATTTCAATATAATTTTTTTTTCATTTACAGTTTTCTTCATTTTAATTTTTTAACAAGCCAACTTTTAAATATATTTGAAAATAGATCCGTTCTGAAATATAAGAAAAGAAACATAAGGGAATTTTTAAACAAATGAACTTGTCAGTAAACTATACACAAAATTTCATAATGATCGGATAACAATCGTCAAATTTAATATTTAATATTTTCTTTACCTAGTGCAATTATTACTTTTGAAAAGTTACCTTAACTAATTTCTATCTTTGACAGGATGTCCATTGGTTGGTACCGGGCGGAGGTGATTGGTGCCATGGCCTCCGTGTTTATGATCTGGGTCATCACTGGCATCCTGGTCTGGCTAGCAATTGGACGCCTCATCTGCGGTGACTATGAAGTGGTTGCCAAGATCATGCTGATCACATCGGGCCTAGCAATTTTGGTTAATGTCATGTAAGTACCATTAGATACAGCAACTGTCCATCTGCCTCAGTCTGTCCAAAGTGAGTCTGAATGTCTAGCCGTCTGAATGCGGTAACTTTGTGCACATTTTAGCGACAACTTTTTCCACAATTTTCAAATTTTTTTGCGTCAACAAAAGGCAAATGCAACTGCAATGACAACGACGATGATTTTGCTTGAGTTTGTGTTGGCTAGATCCAAGGTGGAGTTTTTCTCTCGCCTTCGTTTTTGAGGTTGAGAATATACTAACTTGAACATGCCATTTGGCATTTAGATTTTGCAGACTTCCTTTTGATTTGGTTACTTAAATTTTTCATTATTTTGAGAGAAGGAAGTATATCATTACATTAACATTCAAATGATGTTATTCATTAATTAATCCTTTTGAGATTTCTATCTTTTTTTGGCTCCCATTTTCTCACTATTTGACTGACTTTTTAATATTATTCTCAGCTAATGAATTTATAATCAGTTTTATTCCAATAATTCTCTATTTGAAAGAAATTCAAATAATTTCAATAATAATTATAATTATTTGATGTTTAGCGTTCTTTTAATCCATTAATCGGATACCAAGCTATTTATGTTTATCCGATTTCTTTTTAAAATGAATTTTGATTTAATGACATATCATATTTTTATAATATTCAATTTAACTAAATGTCAATCGGCTAGCGTTTTTAAAAATACATATAAGCAAAAATTCGTTTTAAATTTGATCAGATATTTAAACATTTCAGAATAAAAAAGTTTTTAAATCTAAAAAGCAATAAAAAGCTGTTGAAACCTTTTTTAAATTTGTCTAAACAATCACTGCGGACGGCAGTCCGCGCTAGTGACGAAAGCAGCACGAAGGGTGCGAAGGCGACTAGCATATATACACAGGAAGAATGGAAAATTTGCTATGACTGTCCGATCAAGTTATATACGAGTTATATACCGATCGCAAGGTATTAACTTAACTTACAAATGTGCTTACTAAGACTTTTAGAAACTCACCTGGTTCTTGAGATAAACAGGTGTAAGTGGGAGGGGAAAAATTTAAATTATTGGAGCTAATGGGGCCGTTGGAGCCTTTTTGATTTTTTTTTTAATTTTTTACTATTCTAATTAAAAATACGCGTCGAATGACACCTTAATCATCAAAATCCGATCACTGGTTCAGAAGATAATTAATTTTGAAATTTTTGGTGCCCCTTTCAAAACGAGATGAAAAGTCAGTCTGTTTGTTTGTCTGTTTGTCTGTTTGTTTGGATCAAATCGTAATTTTAGCTTAAAAGTTTGAATGAGGACTTGTTTCCGATCAAAAATCTAGAAACGTTTGTTCTACGACTTTTTCGAAAAAAAGCTAGTTTAGCGGGAAATCGCTAAAAACCGTTAAAATTAAAACCCATATAGCATCCAAACGATATGAGCTACAGACGTGATCTATTTATCGTTGGAAAGGTATTTTGAAGGGCTTTTAGGCAAACCTTCAAACTTTGTTCTAAAGTGCATAGGTAAAAATCAATAGGTCAAATAAGATATTTTGTCCCAGATTTTGGCGGTTTTTGAGAAAACGACGCTAACGATTTTTTTTAGCTTTCAATATGTTGTAGTGTGTAAAATTTCCCGTCTTTTGATATATGACACAAAATTTTACCGATGGGTTTGGAAGATATTACTTATTAACTGAATATACCTTTTACCTTTACACTACTGCATGTACATATGCAGTATGTTAATGTACATGTAAATCGCCAAAAGCCACAGCATCGAAACAATAGAAGCTACAGATGTGATCTATATATCGTTGGAAATGTATTTTGAAGGGCTTTAAGCCTAGCTGTAAACTTTTTTGCTTAAAACACAGGTAAAAAGCTTCAGGTGAAATAAGGTTTTTTTTCCCCACATTTCGGCGATTTAAGAAAAATCTACGTTTCAAATAAGTTTTAAATACAGTTGAACTTTCCTAACTCGAACTTATCTAACTCGAATTTCTCTGTAACTCGAATTAAATGAGTGGCAGTAAAATTAATAATCTTAGGAAAAAGAACTCTATAACTCGAGTATTTCCCTAACTCGAACCTTTTCTTTGGATAATGGTGATTCGAGTTAGGGAAGTTCGACTGTATGTTATTTGTTGTAGCAATTCAATTTCGCATTTTTGACTATAACACATAGCCGTCAAATTTCGTTTGGGCAAGATATTACCTGTTAACTGAATATACCTTTTACCTTTACACTTCTGCATGTACATATGCAGTAGCATGCATACAGCAGCAGCAAAGTGTCATAGCAGCCAGAGTTTGAGAGTGCTACTAGCTTTTGCGCTTGGCATGTGTGTTTTAAGGGAACCAGTGTTGGCAGACAGTTTGTTTTAGCTTGTACAAAAAATAAACAAAGTTGATAGAATGAAATTTCAAAATTTCTGATATCTTATTCAAAAATTTCTGATATCTTATAAAAAAAACCTCTTTACGAGGTAAAAGTCTAGTGACGAAAACAGTTATATGCCCCAAAATTTCTGATATCCAATTTTGTGACGAATAATATTAAGTTTGACATAAAAATTATTTTAAAAAAAATTTTTGCATTCGGCACTGCGCAAAACATTGAGTTTTATTTGGTATGAAGAATTGAGACATTTTGGCGCAATGTGCCGAGTGCCAAAATTTTTTTTAAAATAATTTTTATGTCAAACTTAATATTATTCGTCACAAAATTGGATATCAGAAATTTTGGGGCATATAACTGTTTTCGTCACTAGACTTTTACCTCGTAAAGAGGTTTTTTTTATAAGATATTAGTTACGACAAGGCAAATGATTTTATTTTAAAATTTATATTTACGACTTTAATTGCTAAAGGTAGGTAGTTAAGGTAGTAGAAATATGTTAACATTTTGTTGTTAAAATATTTGCAATTTATTTGCGAATAATTTTTAAGAGTACAAAAACATTATATTTCGCATTAATAATTTACTATCTTTACAACCTTATGACACTTGACCTTCTCGTTGTTTAGGATACTTATGTAAGTAGAGCATTCAATCTACGTCTGATATCTTGAGAATCTGTTTGCATTGCTTGTTTTGATTGCGTCGCATGCAGCACCTGCAACTACAGTTGCCAACCGCTCCTCTCATTTCCTCTCCCGCTTCCCCCATCTCGTCCTCCTGTCGCCTTACTGCCATTGCTTTTACTCAGTGCTCGCTCATGTGGCTGTCGAAGCATAGTTTTTGGCGCATAAATCGCAACGTTTCAATGCTCGGCACATGCTCATGTGTGTGTGTCTATGTGTTGATGTATCTCTGTGTGTGTGTGTGTGTGTGTGTCTATGTGCTCGACGACCCCCCTTTGAACCCTCGATCCGTTTTCTTGCCGTTCATATTGCTGGTAGTAGCGCAAATTTTCCAGTTGACGTTGGCATTTTCAGTGTTTGCCACTTGAATTGTTTGATTACGTGAATTGATTGAAAAAAACGTGCAACGGCAGCAACAACAACATCAGCAGCAGCAGAAGCAGCATCAACTTTTCCAAGCGCTTTTCTGCGGGAAAAGAAAAGAAAAGAGTAAAAACAGAAAAGAAAGTCAAGTCAACGCTCAAAGCATTTACTTGTCCCAACCAATGTGTTCGGCAGCACGTCGAACAACGAAATTAAATGGCCACCTTTGTAGTTGTTGATGCTGTTGTTGTTGTTGTTGGCTTTGAAGGCTTTTTACTTAGTTGCATTTAGGAGTTTGTTGAGTTTTAAGTTCAATTAGCAAAAGCCATGGAAGAACGGCAACAACTTTTGTTGAGTTTTTTTGGATTTACCTGCTTGCCGCCATTGCCGCTCGAAGTGGCCGCTTAAAGTGCCAACAACACCAACTCCACATCGTTAAAAACGCCCATTAGGAACGCACACACACACACGCACACCACATGCCAGCACACAAAAGCGTGGCCATTTCAGGTGGTTTGTGGCAGGTGGGATATTAGCGAAACTACCTGAAATATGAGAATGATTAAAGCCGATATAAGAGAAGCATGCACAGAGGAACTGTGGGCGGCAATTTAGAGCGTCGTTTTAGCAGTCCGAGTTTTTGTAATTTAGATCTTAATTTCTCTGTGAACGTAAGCAAACAAAGTCTACAAATTCAAAAAGTGGCATTTATTAAATATTATCTATAGCAGAAAAATCTAATAGTTGCATTTCTCTCACCTTTGCCTATAGAAAATATGTAACGTATTTAAAATACTTGCTGTCAAGGGGGCTATAAAGCGAAAACATTTAAAGTTGAGCCACTTACTTGTATTATAAGATATCAGAAATTTTTGAATAAGATATCAGAAATTTTGAAATTTCATTCTATCAACTTTGTTTATTTTTTGGACACTTTGCTGCTGCTGTATGCATGCTACTGCATGGGTACATGCAGAAGTGTAAAGGTAAAAGGTATATTCAGTTAACAGGTAATATCTTGCCCAAACGAAATTTGACGGCTATGTGTTATATGTCAAAAAGCGAAATTGAATTGCTACAACAAATAACATACAGTCGAACTTCCCTAACTCGAATCACCATTATCCAAAGAAAAGGTTCGAGTTAGGGAAATATTCGAGTTATAGAGTTCTTTTTCCTAAGATTATTAATTTTACTGCCACTCATTTAATTCGAGTTACAGAGAAATTCGAGTTAGAGAAGTTCGAGTTAGGAAAGTTCAACTGTATTTAAAACTTATTTGAAACGTAGATTTTTCTTAAATCGCCGAAATGTGGGGAAAAAAAACCTAATTTCACCTTAAGCTTTTTACCTGTGTTTTAAGCAAAAAAGTTTACAGCTAGGCTTAAAGCCCTTCAAAATATATTTCCAACGATATATAGATCACATCTGTAGCTTCTGTCGTTTAAATGCTGTGGCTTTTGGCGATTTACATGTATGTACATTAACATACTGCATATGTACATGCAGTAGTGTAAAGGTAAAAGGTATATTCAGTTAATAAGTAATATCTTCCAAACCCATCGGTAAAATTTTTTGTGTCATATATCAAAAAACGCGAAATTTTACACACTACAACATATTGAAAGCTAAATCGTTAGCGTCGTTTTCTCAAAAACCGCCAAAATCTGGGACAAAATATCTTATTTCACCTGTTGATTTTTACCTATGCACTTTAGAAAAAAAGTTAAAGTTGAAGGTTTGCCTAAAAGCCCTTCAAAATACCTTTCCAATGATACATAGATCACGTCTGTAGCTCATATCGTTTGCTATAGGGGTTTTAATTTTAGCGGTTTTTAGTGATTTCCCGCTAAACTAGCGTTTTTTCGAAAAAGTCGTAGAACAAACGTTTCTATATTTTTGATCGGGAACAAGTCCTCATTCAAACTTTTAAGCTAAATCAACGATTTGATCCAAACAAACAAACAAACAAACAAACAGACTGACTTTTCATCTCGTTTTGAGAAGGGCACCAAAAATTTCAAAATTAATTATCTTTTTAACCAGTGGTCGGATTTTGATGATCGAGGTGTCATTCGACGCGTATTTTTGATAAGAATAGTAAAAAATTAAAATAAATTTCAAAAAGGGTCCAATGGCTCCAGTTGCTCCAATAACTTAAATTTTTCCCCTTCCACTAACACCTGTTTATCTCACGAACCAGGTGAGTTTCCAAAAGTCTTAGTATGCACATTTGTAAGTTTAATTTATACCTTTAGTTCGGTATATAACTCGACCTGATCGGACAGTCATAGCAAATTTTCCATTCTTCCTGTGTATATATGCTAGTCGCCTTCGCACCCTTCGTGCTGCTTTCGTCACTAGCGCGGACTGCCGTCCGCAGTGATTTCGCGCAGTATGCAGTATGTACATGTACATGTAAATCGACAAAAACCACAGCATCCAAACGATAGAAGTTACAGATGTGATCTATATATCGTTGGAAATGTATTTTGAAGGGCTTGAAGCCTAGCTGTAAACTTTTTAGCTTAAGAACACAGGTAAAAAGCTTCATGTGAAATAAGTTTTTTTTTTTTTTCCCATATTTCGGCGATTTAAGGAAAATCTACGTTTTATATACCTTTTAAATATGGGCTATTCCTGGGTTGCGGACGTTACATTTGTACGCAAATTTTTAAACTGTTGCAGCTCGCGTTCAGATCGGTGAATTTTAATGTAATTTTTTGGAAAATGCATTTCATTGAGAATACCATCAAACCTATTTTAAGATAAAAGCCTAACTGTTTTTGGAAAAAAATTAGGCTTGCTGAAAGTTTGGTTGCTGACGTTACAACAAATGGAAGTCGATTTGAGGTTAACGTGCATTTGCGCGTATATTAGCGAAATTTGCATTATAAACTAAAAATATCCAAATACAACAAATTAACTAGAATATATGACCATATCAATCCAGCATCAAAAATACAGATAAGTAGCCTCGTTAATTAAAAATCTTAGTTTTTGTCAGTTGCGGACGTTACGTTACGGACGTTACACTTTTTACACTCACACTTTCTTTCAAATTATTAATATATATTAAATATCTATTCGATACAGTTTTTATTTTAAATAAAAGAAAATGAAACAAAGTTTATGATGAGCTAAGCGCTAAACACTCAGACGACTGTTTTGCCCACTTTTTTGGCCATTGAAAATACCCCTTTTTTTACAAGAAATATTGAAATTAAGAGGCAAAAAGAGGAATTAATTGATAAGACTCGGCCATGAAAAGCCAAACCACCGTAAAACCTTTTTGATTTTGTAATTTGAAGCCCAAAAATTTATTCTAACAAAACAAAAAACTACTATTATTAAAATACATGCAGTTTTTTGACAAAATTAAGTTTTCGCCCTTGGTTTAAAAATTTCCGGAATAGCCCATATGTTATTTGTTGTAGCAATTTAATTTCGCGTGTTTGACATATAACACATAGCCGTCAAATTTCGTTTGGGCAAGATATTACCACTAAGCAAACAATACATAGAGGCGTCAAACAAGCATTTTTTTGAGCGCAAATGATTTGTATGGCATGCGACCCCAGAGCCTTCGGCAAAAGCCGAACGCTCTTCTCAACAGAACCCAGAGCGAAAGAACGCTACAGAGAGAGATCGCACAGAAAAATGTTCAGTCTTGGATAGGCACCAGAACAGTGAGCACTCTCTGTGTCGCTCTCTCGCTCATTATCGTTTCTGTATGTGAACATGCGCACGCTTCTTTGTGTGCGTGAATGTACACATAACAACAGCGCTTTTGCAATGCGGGCTCGATCACCCGATACCCTGTCTTAAATGAAAGCATTATTTTTATTTTTTTCAGCGAATTGATAAACTGTTGTGGCAATATTTTATTATTATTATTAAAATTTAAAAAAATAATAAAATTATTAAAAAATAATAATAAGTAATGATTAAAACAGTACAAAATGCCGCTTTCATTAAAAATAGGGTATCGGGTGATCGAGCCCGCATTGCAAAAGCGCTGTTGTTATGTGTACATTCACGCACACAAAGAAGCGTGCGCATGTTCACATACAGAAACGATAATGAGCGAGAGAGCGACACAGAGCGTGCTCACTGTTCTGGTGCCTATCCAAGACTGAACATTTTTCTGTGCGATCTCTCTCTGTAGCGTTCTTTCGCTCTGGGTTCTGTTGAGAAGAGCGTTCGGCTTTTGCCGAAGGCTCTGGGGTCGCATGCCATACAAATCATTTGCGCTCAAAAAAATGCTTGTTTGACGCCTCTATGTATTGTTTGCTTAGTGATATTACCTGTTAACTGAATATACCTTTCACCTTTACACTTCTGCATGTACATATGCAGTATGTACACTGCTTGCAGCGTCATGCGGAAATACTTACTGCTTGTAAGTTGTGAATTCTTTTTGCGGCAGATAAAACATACTATAATTGTGAATATAGTCGAATATTAGCCGATAGTAGCTGTTAACTGAATATATACATTTTACTTAGAGTTGGAATAGGACAGCAGCAGCAAAGTGTCATAGCAGCCAGAGTTTGAGAGTGCTACTAGCTTTTGCGCTTGGCACGTGTGTTTGTAAAGGGAACCAGTGTTGCCAGACAGTTTGTTTCAGCTTGTACAAAAAACAAACAAAGTTGATAAAGATATACTGTCCAAAAAAAAAATTAAATTTCAAAATTTCTGATGTCTTATTCAAAAATTTCTGATATCTTATAAAAAAAACCTCTTTACGAGGTAAAAGTCTAGTGACGAAAACAGTTATATGCCCCAAAACTTCTGATATCCAATTTTGTGACGAATAACATTAAGTTTGACATATAAATTATTAAAAAAAAAAATATTGCATTCGGCACTGCGCAAAACAGTGAGTTTTATTTGGTATGAAGAATTGAGACATTTTGGCGCAATTTGTCGAGTGCCAAAATTTTTTTTAAAATAATTTATATGTCAAACTTAATGTTATTCGTCACAAAATTGGATATCAGAAATTTTGGGGCATATAACTGTTTTCGTCACTAGGCTTTTACCTCGTAAAGAGGTTTTTTTTATAAACTATTGTTCATTAAAATGTTTTATTACAAAAATTAAAATTCAAATTGAACAATTATGACCAAAAGGGAGCTGTGAAAAATTAAATTTGTTAGATCTATAATATTTTATAGTATTTCTTACATAAAATGATGAAAAATAAGATTTTAATATTTCCTTTTAAGCATTTGAATGAATCGATAGCGCATATTATCAACAGTGTTCGCAATATCTGTACAACTATAAAATAGATTTGTCAGTGAAAAACACAAAACAGACAGTTATGAAGAGTAAAATGATCTCATTAATATTATAATTATAGTATTTGTTATGCTAATTTGATATTGATATTTATTTTGTTTAATTTAACAAAATTCTTCTTTTAAATCTCAGCCAAGATTAGCGAATTTTCTTACAGTATATAGGGAGACTGTGAATTGCATCTATTTACTTATTGATTTTGAACAGAATCTTGTATTAGCTGATGCTCTCGAGTTTGTTTGGTTTCTAATTTGGTTCATTTGGAGAGACTAGTTTCGTGGGTTTTTGCTGCCTGTCAAAGGAGCAGCGACTACAGCATTGGGCAAATAAATAACACCACTCGGTTGTAAAATGGGCATTAAGAGGAGCGTAATAAAGGTGCCCCCTCGTTGAATCCATGGGACGACAGCTTAACGAGCAGCTCAGCCGGTTGACATGCCCCAACATCATCCTGGTGTCCCAGTCACATAAGATGCCGTTCGGGGTGAGAAGCGACGCGACGAGACGCGTTGAGGGGCAAACAGCCAAGATATGGGCTAATATTTATGTTCCTGTCAATTAAATCAGGACATGTTGCCAGACGCAAGTCGCCATTGCCAGGAGAAGCCTGGGTTTGTTGGTTGCCTGCCTGTCCTGCCATGCTTTGCTCTAGCCGTGTTGCTAGTCCTGCCCGAGTTGGTTGGTCCTTGCCCTGGTGTTGGCCTTGTCATGGCTGCTGTCGTTTGTTGGCCACTAACGAGGCGAGTAAAGATGCCGCAAAATCAAGGGAAATGCTTCATTGCGCGCTACAAATTACAGCGACGCAGTTGGAACAACAATGGGGCGCCAAATGGATGTAAGGCAGGCAGGAAGAGAGGGCGAAAGAAAGACAGAGTAGAGGAATCCTGGAGCAGCATTGGCATTTTTTGCGCTCGAGGACACACACGCAGCGTCGTGTCGAGTCGAATGTAGTCGAGTCCTGGACAGTAAATGCCATGGCAATCGGATGTTCAAAGTCAAAAAGCGTATGTGCTCGGCATTGAATCCTGGTCGCTAACACTGCTAACACTGAAAGCGCCTTGTGTGGTTTTTTTGACCGCGTGACAGTCGCTCCCCCCTTCTTTTCCCCTCCAAGATGTTAAAGGAGCAGTAACTAAAGCAGCCCTATACAATTTATTTAGTGCCCATCAACGCGTCGCTTGTGTTGACCACTAACTGAGCATTCTTCTCCTCATTCTGTAGAGGGTATTTTTTTTGACAAATTATGGCCGCATTTGGCGAGAAAGTAGAGAAATAGAAATACACAGTGGCGGTCTAAGAAATTGAAAATGAAATTGACTTGTCAGGGCAACAAGCCCAGGTTCAGTAGTCTTATTCTCAAGTGGCAAACGAAACAGAAATGGAAAAAGCCGCAGGAATTCAAACATCTGCAAATGGAATATCTGAGAGAAAAAACAATAGCATGAAGAAACACATTTGTATCTGCGTGAAACACATGAAATTGAACCGAACCTAATTCTCAATCGTATTTTCCCGAGAATTGTTTATTTAAGGTTATAATGTATTGACTTTCAATCCCAACAGTCTTTTATTTTGATTGCCCACTGGTATTTTTGGGTCAACTGTGACGTCACGTCAATTAGCCGCAAATCGAGATCATCCACACTGTTTTCTCTGTCTGATTGTGTGCGAGTGTGTGTGTGTGAGTGTGGTGTGTATGTGCCATTGGACTGTGCGTAATTTATGCCAGTTTATTTATTGATGCCCTGGCTGGAGCTGCATTGTTTTCAAAAAGCCGGCTAAGTGCAGCCGGCGAGCTCTGGACAACAGCCACAACAGGCCAACAGCGGCTGGTCGAAGGTTTGGTCATGGCCCTTTTTCCCCCAAATAGAAAACCCATAAATCTGCAATGTCGGAGCATTTAAAATGAATAAAAAGTCAATGTGCCGAGCTATTAACTGCCTGACGCAAGCCATGTGAGGCAGGGGATCGAGGGACTGCGAGGAGAGGAAGCCGGCAGCATTTTTATTGGGGAACGAGAGGATGTGAACTATGTTAAATGTGGGATGTGTGTGGGGACCAGTTAACCGGTAGCCATTTTCGACAATACATTTGTATTTGCATGCGGCGGTGCATCCGGACCCACAGCAGCGGGTCGAACGGCCGGACCTGGACGTATGGGCGGTCGAGCGGCTCGCACACCTTCCGGTACACAGAGCACTAGCACACGGGGACACAGTGTCACAAAATTGATCTAACAGCAATGTTACACTTTTTAACAAATTTGTAAATATTATACATTTGATTATTACAATTTGAAAATTATTATTTCACTTGTATGTGAAACCTATTTAATTTAATTAAGTAATTTATCAAATCACCCTTTTCAAAAATGTATAAATGCATTGAAAATATTAAATTTTTTAATTTTATATTTATCAAGCATAAATGCTCTCAACTTAAGGACCTGTTTATTATAGTCTAGTCATATAAACTGCTAGTTATTCTTAAATTTGACAAATTAAAATTCATGCAGTATTTGTTAGTTCGATAAACAATTTAATTATATGAAGATAAGAATTGAAACTATTTACAACTTAAAAGTTTGAACTCCAACTTTTTATTTGATTCTAATTCGTTTTACACACAAACATTTGAGTTGTCTCTGCCTTCCTTTATCACAATTTCTTTACACATATTACAATTGTGTCGTTTATAAAACGGAGAATCCAATTTTAGATGCGATAAAGTTTATGGTCTTTTTGGTTTGAAACTCTTTGCCAAAACTTAATTTCACAGAACTGGGAATATTCACCCACTTGAGTGGAAATGAGCTGATGAAACTTTTAGGATTGAGTACTTAGTTTATCAACCGAATTTTAAATACTTTAAATTGAAATTAGAAATAAATAAAAATTACTCCAGCAACAGATAATAATTAATTGAATTATCGATTATTATTATTAAGTAATATAAATTTATTAAATTGATATTTGATCAAATTCAATTTGATATTGAAGTTAACTTCAGGAGTTAAACATAACATTACTAATAAACGTTAACTACTATTATTACCTATCATCCTACTAAATCGTAACAAGGTCGGACAAATAGAAATGTGGTAATGGCTGATTAAAGTTTTTACGCAATGCAAGTGCCTAAAATGAAGCAATAAAAACTATTTTAAATTTATTTAAGTAAGTAACGGGTATCCTATAGTCGGGATATCGATTATAGCCTTTCCCACTTGTTTTTTTTATCACTTGTGTGCCACTGTGCACTGTGTGTTTGTTTGTTTGCCTGTGAGGCTGTTGGTGCACTAAAATGCTGAAATAAAATTCCAAACAATGCAGAAGCGTCGGTCGCATGCCCGAAAAAGTTTTCTGTGTGCGTTTTTGTTTTTGTATTGCGGCCGGAGTCCCGTGGCCGAAGGCAGTGGTGGAGTCAGGAGGGCGTGAGGGGGTAGGATGGGACTCAACACAGACTGGCGGCGCATGGCTTGCAACATTTTCAAGTATATTGAATATTTGTGATAACGTTTTCAATTTCTCTTACCATTTCCACAGCATGGGCGTGCAGCTGCAACACGGCCACTCCCATGGCCTGGGCGGCGGTGGCGGTGGGCATGGTCACAGCCATGGCGGCACAAAGAATAAATCCAAATCCAAGAAGCAAAAGCAGAACGCAGCTCATGTGACGGCAACTTTGACGCCATGTGCCGCCTCGCCAACGAAGCGCATTGAAGGCGGCATCGCCTTTGATCCAGAGGATGCGGAATTGCCCGGCGCTGGACTGCCCTCGTATTCGTATCAGAATGCCAAGCTGGTAGATCCCAGCCGGGATCTGGAAATAGCCGCCGTCCTGGCGGGAACAGCGCCAGGCGCCCATCATCATGGCGGTCAGGCTGGTCGCGAGGCAGTCAACATGAATGTGAGGGCAGCCTTGATCCATGTCATTGGCGATGTGATCCAGAGTGTGGGCGTCTTTATGACCGCCGGTGTGATCCACTTTTGGCCAGAGTATGCCATCGTCGACCCGATTTGCACCTTTGTCTTCTCGATTATTATTTTGTTCACCACGTTTACAATTATGAAGGACGCACTGCTGGTAAGTATATTCCAACAACAACAAACACATCGTTGTACGATTTAGTATTTATTCAACATGAAAATCAATGACTAAATTAATTTTATAATCATACATTCACCTTTGAACCGATGTCTTACAATCTCGAAAATACTCACTCAATTGTAATTGAACTTGCATGCATCTTTAATTATTAATAACTCAATATTTGCATTCACATTTAATTGTAAATTCACAAGTTATTATTAACAATCATTCAACAGTTTATTAAACAAAGTCAAATCAAACCTATATTATTGTTATTCAATTGAAATTCGATTTGAATGCAACTTCACTTAATAACAAGTCCACATTTGCATTCAAACCTTATTTTCCTGATTTATTTATTTTCTAAAAGTAATTTAAATTCTTTAATATAATACGGTCTGTTAAGCATTTATATTTAGTGATATTTCATAATTGTATTATCTAAGCAGGCATGCAAATTTTAGCCCATCAAATTGAACAATCACATATAATATCATTCAACACTTGAAATTAAACAAAGTCATGCACTCAATCAATCTTCAATATTGTAATTAAATTGAAATTGAATTTGATTGCAACCGTACTTATTAACAAGTCGATATGTGCATTGAAATCATCAAATTGTTGAAAATCAACTTAATTAGCACAATTTATCTGAATATGTTATGCTTCTGGACTGCTTAATTACTCATCATGAGTCAATATGATATGATAGTGCTGTTTGTATACACACTCAACTATTCTAACTAGTTTCAAACCAACTTTGCTATTTCTGCTTTAATCCTTTCGAGCCCAACGTTGCCTGAAATCAACATCGGCTGTTTGATGATGATTCACTATAATATTGGAGGATATACAGTCATGGAAAAAACTAATAGAAACGGCATTTTTTTTGTATTTTTTAAAATGTTTTTTTCTTCTCTTTTTTCTTCAGTTTTATAATTTTTATATAAAATTTATAATTTTTATATATCCAGTGATGTATCGAAATATGACAAAATAATAATTTTCAAAAAACAGCAGAAATACATTTAATAATTTGTTTAGGCCTGGAAAGAATAATTGAAACGGCACGCCTAACGTTAAGAAAAAATTAATGTAAAACAAATTGTAGCAACACAGAGAAAATTTGAGTTCAAGAAGGTTAAAAATAGATACTGTTGTCCGATTTCAATCGAAAATCGGTTAAGCAATGATGTTTTGACAGAATTGTTGGCTTTTGTTTATTATTAAATATTTTTTATTGAAATTGAAACTGATGTAGGTCAATTTACGAACTTTCAAAACTGTTTATACAGAATCATTGACTGATTGTCAATCAAAATCGCTTGAAAATACACATTCACTTGGGGAATGGAAACTTGCTTCATTCACCATATCGTTGTCAATACTAAACTAAAAAGCCTTTCGTCGAATTTGGAAAAATTGAAAAGAGGTATATATTTTTACTTTACATTATAAAAATATTTAAAATTAAAATGTGTATACATTTATGTTTAAATATATTTCTTTTTTAACATTTAAAAAAGTTTTAGATTGTATTTTTGTACCAGTACGTACCGGTAATAATACTGGAACCGAAAAGGGAAAAAGTGAAATATAACATTTGTTCAGCGACTTGTTATACCCTGTGCCCATTGAAAATGGTCAAAAGGGTATATTAGATTTGTGTGATGTATGTAACAGGGAGAAGGAAGCATGCACCCCATAAAGTATATATATTATTGATCAGCATCAACAGACGAGTTGATTGAGCCATGTCCGTCTGTCTGTCCGTCTGTCCGTCCGTCTGTTTGAACGCGTCGATCTCAGAGACTATAATAGCTAGAGACTTGGTATGTCGGTAGCTGGATACCGGACGCAGATCAAGTTTGTTTTTAAATTTGGATCGGATCACTATATCATATAGCTGCCATAGGAACGATCACTCAAAAATTAAGTCTTGCTATGGAAAACTTTTTTGTTGTTTTGCGATTTCTCAACCAAACTGATAGATTATGCATACAGGACGGTGCTTGGGAACATGAGCAAATTTGGTGGAAGTTAGACGACTATATCATATAGCTGCTATAGGAACGATCAGTGGAAAATCAAGTCCAAGTATGAACAACTTTTTTGTTGGTTGAGATATCTCAACCAAACTCACAGAATATGCAAACGGAATGGTCCTTGGCAACCTGACCAAATTTGGTTTAAATCGAACTACTATATCATATAGCTGCCATAGGAACGATCAGTCGAAAATCATGTTTAAGTACGACAAACAAGTATACAAACTATGAGAGATATTTGAGATATCTGAGCCATGCTGACACAATATGCACACGAGATGGTCCCATACATCCTGACCACACTTGGTTAAAATCGGATCACTATATCGGAATCAAATTCGAGCGGCGTTAAATATTTATGTTTTATATGCTTAAATACATATTTATAATTCTTTTATAACCAATATTATATTTTATGGAGACTGGCACAGGGTATCCAACAGTCGAGCAAACTCGACTGTGGCCGCGCCCACTTGTTTCGGTTTAATTTCTTGATTTAAATATTATTGCATCGATTTTAACTACAGTCGTTCTTCCATAACTCGATCTCCTTTAACTCTAACTCATACTTAATCGAGTGGCAATAGCGTATACTAAACTCAAAAGAAGGAATTCTATAAGTCGAAGTCACCAAAGCTCGAACTTTTTCTTTGGATAATGGTAATTCGAGTTAGAGAAGTTCGACTATATTACTACTCGTTACTTATTTCTACTTGCTTTTTTATCTGATTTGCCTTATGCTAGATTCTACGACAATTATTTAACGCTCGCGGGCAAAACCGGCTGTGATATTTATTTAAATTTTAATTTATATTTTAACAGTCTGAGAGTGCTGTATATGCAATTATGAAGATGATTCCTCGGATCAGCTGGCTTATACACTATTGTTTGCGTATTAAATGTATAATTAAGCTCTTTTAATATTTTCAGGTACTGATGGAGGGTACGCCGAACTATATGCATTACACGGAGGTGTTGCAGATATTCCAGAGCATTGAAGGCGTCGAGCGTGTTCACAATTTACGCATCTGGGCACTGAGCATTAATAAAGTGGCGCTATCTGCGCATTTAGCCATTGGTGAGTAGCCTCGGGGAATCAGTCGCATCAACCTTCTGGGATGAGGGGTGAAGAGGGTGTCTACATGTGTTCTGTCTGCCTGGGTGTCAGTGTGTGTGTGTGAGTGCGTATGTGTAAGTGTATGCTCCGCATGGTAATTATCCCAATGGATACACTGCTGTTGTTTTTGTTTTTATATGTTGATGGTGTTGCTGTTGTTGCTTTTGTCGGTGGTGATGGTGGTGGAACTGTCCGTTGGGTTAGGCGCATCATTTCATGTCCACGGCAAGCGCGCAATTAGCTTAACTATTTTTGAAATGGCTTTTTAAGCGTGACCAATTTCGACGGGGTGCCCATCAATGTTATCAGCGTTCATTTCGCTAATCGCTGCTCACTCTCTACTCTCACTTTCTCTCGTTTTCCACTCAGCGGCCAATGCAGATTTTAGACACAGCTACTTCGGCTGTTCATTTGCGAAACAACTTCTTTGAGACGACCATACAAATCGAGGACTATACGACTGACATGGAGAACTGCATCCAGTGCACAGTGCCGGACAAGTAAACTGTGTAATTGATGTTCAATCAAGGACCAATTACAATCAGTTCATAATTCCAAATAACATTAACCACCCCTTACATGTATCGCATACAAAATGTATCTGTATCTATGAGATAAGCTCCATCCCAATGTAATGTGCAAACAAATGCTGCGTCGGTCTATCTCTCTGTTTTTGGGCAAGTCGAGATAACAATCCTAAATATATTGCGCAACGTTTCCCATCACGTCACATAATGTTAATATTTTGGCATAATTTGCAACACAGTGGTTAACAGAATTGCTAGACAAATACTCAAATCTTCATCAATTTTCAGCTATTAAGGTAATTGAATGCCTGGAAACGAAAAGCGAGCAGAAGTCTAGACAGGATGTGAACAGGGAAGCATATTGGTAAAAATTAGACAAGGTAGATAGTATTTGAATTAGTTGAGCCAAGATCCATTCAGTACATTTCTATACGATTAAATTGGGTAAGAGTAGAAATTTAATTTAAAGAATAGGTGACCACAGATATATTTAACTAAGAAAATATATACAACATATAGAAATGTGAGTAACTAAATAGTAAGAAATGTTAAGGAGATTTGCTTCGGTATGATTATGTGACTATTAAAGGTTAATGTAAAATTTCTATGAAATTAAGAGAGCAATCGAATTTAAAATCATAAAAGCTAGAAGAATGTTGGTATTAGTATATATAAAAGAAGGAGAAACCTTCTTAACAAACAGAAAAATTAAAAGGAAAAAAATTTATTATTTATTATTTAAATAAACGTCATGGGATAATTTTTAATTGAAAAAATTCAGCAGTTTATTTTTTGCAGACTTTAAATTAAAATCAGAAAATCATTTTTTTGTTGTTTTTTATACAAAAAACTCATTCATAGCTCTTAAAGAATAACTACAATTAAACTCATAGCTATTAATTTTTTGTGGTTTACGAATTAAATAGCAAAAATAGTATTTATCTAGTTATTATAATTGTTGCGAATCTTGGTATGTGAAAACTAGTTTGCACTACTCAAAACCAACTGTCTCCATGATTAAACTTTATCGCATCATTTTCGGCGACCAATTCGCAATTGAAATTCTTTGTTTATCTGCACTTTAACCAGAAATTTCTGTGTATATCGCTCTTTGTACACTGTGCAATTTTGTGCTTTCAAAATGTTGCATCACTTAGATGCATTGCCGATATTCACACACGCATAAAAGTTATTAAGCACAAAAATTGCATCAGGCAGCAATTTATGGAGCGGGCAGCTAACGCCGCAGGCTGCAGTAAGCTGGCCACAGCAGTAACAGCAGTCGGACCAAGCCAGACAAGTGCAGACCAGACCAACAGTCGATCTGGCCCACAGACCCTCACCTGGGCAATGGGGCCCAGAAAGCCTATGCATAATTTGACATGCAGCCATTGCGTAACCGACAGATGCCGACGCTGACACTGGCGGCATTTGAAATTATGTCCAAATTCGTGGTTAACAAACAAGGCCTCAACTTTCCCCCCTCCCAATTCATGTGTCCTAATCTACGTCAATTTGTTGACAGCTTTTGCAAGCGAATGCTTCAAGCGAAGCGTGAGGAAATGAATCCATCGTCTAAATCAGCGGAGGGCCCGCAATGGCTCCGGGAGCCAGCGGGTGCTAACGAATTCAGATTTCGCTGGTCTAAATCTTCAAAAGCAACTATAGGACTCGAAGGCAACTTTGTGTGTGCCGCTACTCCATTGCCTCCAGTCGCGATTTTACCTTGCTACCTTTTCTTGGCCAAGAACTGCAGCAATCATCATTCAGACGGCGGACAGAGGCGGGTTTGGTCAGGGGATGCCCAATGTCAGGTGTCTGCGCAGTTGCCAACGTGCTAAAGAGAGCACTAAAGAGAATAAGAGAGAGAGAGAGAGAGAGAGAGAGAGAGAGACAGAGAGAGAGTTAGAGAGAGAGAGTTAGAGAGAGAGAGAGAGAGAGAGAGAGAGAGAGACAGAGAGAGAGTTAGAGAGAGAGAGAGAGAGAGAGTTACAGAGAAAGAGAGAGAGTTGCAGAGAGAGAGAGAGAGAGAGAGAGAGAGAGAGCGTGATTTTTTTTTTGTGCTTGCGTTGCGGTTTTTTGCATTGGAGGCCACTTGACCTGCAGTCGACATTTGATGCACATTGTCAGCCATGAATGCCTCCTGGGTAGTCGACTCAGTCACAGAGCCCAGCTTTAAGGCCCACTCAAATTCAGTTAAGATGTTGCACAGGTAACAAGCCGTTTAACCTTGACCCCAGCTAATGGTTAATACGAGTACTCTCCACCTTATTAGCATGAACTGAAATTATAGTACAAGTACTCTTAACACATCATTTTCATGGCCATCGCGTTTGTTGTTGCCTGCCCATGAGGACTGCAAATTTGGCTATCCAAATGTTAAATGCCTCCAATTAGTGAGTAAGTCATCATCATTATTATTGTCAAGCCTGCATCGTTAACACAATGGCCAAAACGCATAACCAGCAACAAAGCCGAACGGAAACAGAAGCCAACAATCCCTACATACTGTCATCCTAAGCTCAGACACTTGTCCACATTATATTAATGTTTGTATTTGGCTTTAGCCTTTAATCGCTTTATTTGGAAATTTTTGATTTGCACATGCAGTTTTCAAATTCGCAACAAATGCTAATTTTAGGCATTCAGCTCTACTAATTTTTATTCATCCATTCAGTCACGCGCTAGCAAGAAAAGCAGTTGTCAAAGTCATTTGAATGCAGTAGTTTGTGAATTACTCAACAAATAAATATTTATCTCAGAGGGCGAAAAACAAGAAATAAAAAATATTACTCATTAGCGTATGTAGGTAACAAGAAAAACTATCTGTGCTTGTAAGCATTTTAGCTTAGGTCGAAATAACCCGCCTAGAGGAGTGTAATATAGGGTAAGAGCTTTCAACACAAGATGCAAGATTGAATGGTTATGAATTTGATGCCCACATTTATTGCAGATTTCATACACAATTGCTACAGGCTGAAGTTGCTAACTTGAAAATTTTGTGCAAAATATAGGCAATTGTCTCGTCAAGTTTTGGGCTTAAGTTATGGCAAATAACTTATATAGCATATGGTATATGCAATGAATGTCAACAATGTAGCAAAATCCAACATGGCAAATACAAGTTAGCGGTTATATGTTAATTTGGTCAAAACTGTAAGTTCATGTAACCCCCAAAAATGTCGTCTAAAATGTGTATTGAATCACTTGGCAATCAGGTAATTTTGTAGATTATAAAGAATTATTGAAAATGTTGATGGACATAAAACTTAAATCTTTTGAATTAGCTGCTGAGAATGAAAATAGGTGATAACATATTTGAAAGAGGAAAATTTTTGAATATTTTTTCTTTCCATATTAGATTGAGTTCTCAACTGCGAACTGGGCTTCTCGATGTTTGATTCTGCTAATTTGCCACACGAATTTTTTAGTGTTTGTCATTGTCAATAATTTATCGAATCCAAAAATAGTAAAATCTGACTTTTTTTTGTTTACAAATTTTTTAGTCCGAGCATTTAGTTTACCCAATTTTCTTACACTCTCAAGGGCTGTTATTTTTCAATTTGTGATAACCGGACATTGAGTTTAGATAAAGTGAATTTTGGCGCGAGCTCTGTTTCTTTTAAGAAGATCGTCCCAAAAATGTTAAAATAATAACTGGTATTATATAGTTAGTGAGTTCGACTGTAGACATTCCCGATGGTTATTTTTAGTTTTGCGACTTCGGCTTTAATTTCTTTGAAAAGTATAAAATAGCCTAATGCTTTTTAAGTTTAGGTAGTTAATATCAATCATTCTTTCATTAATTTGATCTTTATCGATAATTAAGTGAAATAGAACAATTTGACAACGAAACAAAGGGCCGAAAACTTGCATCCTTTAGCAGCAGTGTGATTCGACTTTCTACATTCACAATTGCTCATTTTCTTCGCTATTCCTTATCCTTTTGCATCCCGGCAACAATTTTCGCAAGTTTCGTTTCGTTCCCAACTTGCTAACAAGGAAGCAGCGCAGTCGACGCTGCCGCTGCCGCTGACGTCCGACGTCGTCAGTGCTCATTAAAAACTTTGAGCCAGTTCGAACTTTGCACCAGATAAACAACAACAGCAATAACAATGACAACAAAATTCTGAAATTATAAATGCATAAAGTAAACAAAATGCAGCCAAATTTGATTTTAAGATGAAAGCCTGCTCTAGTATAGATTGGGCGAATAGAAGATACTCCGTATGCCAAATCGATATTGCTATCGACTTATATCACCCTGGCAGATAAAAATGTTAAAAAATAGATTAATAAATATTTTGGTAAATATCCAATTGACACAAGAAATTGCTTTTTTGTATTGGATAAAAAATAAATAAAAAAATAAATTCCATATTAAGTAAATATATTTTGTTTTTGTTTTTAATGCAACAAATAATTAGGAGTTTAGCTGACTCAAGGTCCAATTTATTGTCGATATACAACATACAACAACTCTAAAAACACTTGCAAAACGTTACAGTTGTTTCAAGAGATGGCAGTCTCTTTAATCCGTAACGTTTGATTTAACTTTTTGGTGAGTTTTTTCTTGGTGTTTAATATATTACCAACTCTTACTCAGTTAGAATAATTTGTTTTTTTTATGTTAATTACATTACATTTACTTATTACTCATCTTTCGACTACTCGCTCCATTGGCTTATAATATAGTTATATTTGCATTATATAGTTAATATAGTACTTATCTACAAAGAAGATTTTAAAATGAAACTAATTTTTATTGCTTAATTATCGATTCAGCTCGTCTCTCTGAAACTCTACTAAAAGGGAAGTTACATACTATACCCATTGGAAATGAATGCACGAATATTGACATATTTTGTAATTAGTAACAAATTAAACAATGTTTACAACTAAGGGTACCTAAAAAGGGGCATCTTTATCTGAACATCACCAACTGAAATAATATCGGTTTTATAATTGTTTTTGGAGGGAACAACGATATGTCTCTATTTTTCGTATTTTAAAGTTTAAACCCGAACGAATTGATTTCTACGATAAGATTTGATTTTGTAATTTTATGCGAGGTAAATACAATGTATAGTAACTAGATACCGAACAATAATATTCTATGAGAACTCTATTTAAAATGAAGTTTGATTTGCAAAAGTTTTAAATGCAAATTTTGATTCCGACAATTTATTTATTTATTTGACGTCAAACATAGAGTTAGTCAATCAAATTAATTATTAAGAGTCCAATTACAAATTGAGAAAATCGGACTGAAAATTACAAACTAAATTCAATCATACATAATTTTAACATTTTATACTAAAATAATAAAAAAGAGTTAAAAACTTTGTGGATATTCAATAAATAAATTTAAAAGTAAATCGTCCAAAATATGTTGCAAGGGAAAACCAAAAAAGATCTGTAGAGCAATAAGAAGTATTAATGTTAGTTGCAACGGTCTGAAAAGACTTAGACTAACGTATGCGGAATGAAATACGAACAAAATTGAACATGTTCTCAATAAGTTCCAATAAGCGACAGCCTAAAACAAAACACACTATAATAAAAAGTACTATTTCAGCATGCATATCATCAGAAACTAGCTTTCTAGATAATGCACAGTCGCGGTAATGTCTCTGAGCAAAGCAGAGTGTCAAAAATTGATTTGCACATATTGCGCAAATAACCAGTCTTAGCCGCAAAATTAAATTTTTCATTACTTTTCTGCTATGGGCTTCAAGAAAACTTTTATTTATTAAGTAGTTTCGGATGTTCAGAATGAAAAAAAAATGGCTATAGCCCCTGGATCCAGAAGAAAATATCCATTACAGCAGTGTTAAGTTAGACCAATATAATGGGCTGAAATTGTGGTTCGCACAGATAAATCGAGTTGTGCGTTTGCCAAAAAATACAATGTGATGGACAAAACTGTGGAAAAGTATTTAAAAGACATGGGAGTGATGATATGTTAAAAAAAAACAGTTCCTAAAGTCACAGAACTACAGAGAGAGACAATTAAACTTCGGCTGCGTGCGCTTTCTAGAAATTTGTTTTCTGCAAGCTGTTGAAAGGTTTGCATAATGGACAATGAGACATATTTCGCATGGAGGGTCATGAGGGGACTCTGAAATATTACTTTTGACTTTCTAATACCTTGACCACCTGAAAATGTCACTCAAATAACAAAAACAAAGGTTTTTTTGTGGCTGGTCCTAAGTGAGCGTGGAATAAGCGATCCGATCTTATTTAAGGCGGGATTGGCTGTGAATGCGCAAAGTTACAAGGACAATTGTGATCCGGCGCTTAAAAAATTTATTGATAAGTATCATGCGAATTATAATACGATGTTTTGCACGACTCTAAGACTCTAAGTCCGCTCATTATGCCAAAACAACTCTGAAGGCTCTGGACCACTTGAGCACTGATTTCTTGCCAAATCTGCAAAACTCTCCAAATGTGCCTCAGTTGAAGCAAATGAAAAAGTTTTGGTCAAATCTGAAAAGAAATATTTAGAGTAAGCAATATAAGCCAAAAAACATCGACTGTTTGATATTAAAAATCAAAAGAGAGCTTGCTAAAGTGGATACAAAGAGAATTCAGGAGGCTACGCGCAAGTGTCCCGAAAATAAAAGGAAGGCTGAACGCTACGGTCACGAATATTTTTGTAAAAATAGCTTATAGTCTAATAAAAAACTTATG
Source organism: Drosophila quinaria (assembly GCA_035047525.1). NCBI lineage: Eukaryota > Metazoa > Arthropoda > Insecta > Diptera > Drosophilidae > Drosophila > Drosophila quinaria. The sequence continues at coordinate 46,786 of JAWNPO010000276.1, read as the reverse complement.
AGAAATTTAAGTTGGCCGGACTTGGAACACATTTTTTATTTGTACTACACCAGTTGTTCGTATTTCATTCCGCATACGTTAATATAAGTATTCTAAGTCGTATGAGAAGAAGACTACACAGAATCTGTTGAAATCAGCTCAGTACACATTGAAGAAATATCTTTGAAAAGTCTCTGAACTTTGTAAATTTTTTTGTGTGTTCAGCAAATCTTTTCTGGACTTTGATGACATTATTAGACCGCACTTAAAGCTTCATTCAGCAAACTGCAACAATGTGCCTTTGTGCTTCCTTATATCCTCTCCATCTCCACCCCGCTCAAACAGTTGTCACGGCTTCCATTTATAGACAAATATTGCACTGTGGCATGTACCCGGCGGCCTTTCACTTTCCCCAGTTTCAGACCATGTATTATTTTTCTGTTATTTTTTTTTTCTGTTTTTCATGTTGGATGACCCTCTTGGCGGGTGCAGGCAATTCGCCGGGGCACTCTTCACACTGCATGGAAATGTCGCGACTTTCGTTTCTCTTTTATTTCTGCTGATGCTGTTGATGTTGTTGTTACTATTGCTTTTCTCGCTGTTGCTGTTCTTGTTGTTACTGTTGTTGTAGTTGTTGTTATATTTCATGGCAGTGGTCAGTTACGGTCTGGTTTGGCCAGCGTTCCGTGGCATTGCATTCGGTTATATTGAAAAATTTGAATGCTAGTAAAAACTTTTAATTGTCGCTGGTCAACGACGACTCGACGTCACATGTTGTTGGCCTGAACTAGAGATGGGCACGGGCCGGGCCGGGCTTCGTGTCCCGAGGGCCTCTTCAAAAAATCACCGGGCTTCGTGCATGAAAATCGAAAACGAGCTTTATTCGTGCGGGCCCGGGCCTAAGCAAAAAGCCCGAAGCCCGGTTGGCCCGAAAAGTAAATTTTTCATATCGATTAATAAAAATATTTATTTATTTTTTAAATATTTATTTATTTTTTAAAATAAGTAACTGCTAATATAATTTACGCATCTCTATTATCGATATGATTCTTATCGACATTAAAAAATTATGAATAAAAAAAATTAATTTAAAAAAAAATTGTATATAGTTGTTTCGGGCCGGGCTCGGGCCGGGCCGGGCCTCTTGAAATTTGACCGGGCTCGGGTCGGGCCGGGCCTCTTGAAAATTTGACCGGGCCGGGCCTGGATCGGGCCAGAAAGATTTATTTCGGGCCCGGGCCGGGCCGGGCCTTAAGAAGGAGGCCCGTGCCCATCTCTAGCCTGAACACTTAAATACCGCCGTTGCCTGTTATTGTTAACAATATTTTTCACTGCAATTTTCCATTGATTAAAATATGCAATTCAATGTTTTCCGGCGCCTCTCACACACACACACTCTCTCTCTCCCTCTCGTTTCTGCAATTCAAGTGCTGGCTCCGTTCTCAAATTTCTATGTCACATTTATGTTATAAATTCAATTCCTACAATTTTTAGTTTCTTCACAAAAAGCAGCTTAAAACTTCCCATTCTATTTAATTAGGCGCCTCAAAATGACGACATAAATTCAAACTTGGTATTTGAATTAGAAACTCGAATGAATTTCATTTATGTTAATAAAATATTTACTTAAGCTCATGTCTGCGAAGAACATTTGCAAATCATCAGCTGAGCTGTGAAATTTACAAATGAAATAAAGTGCCTACTCCACTTTAATTCCCCCTTCTAAGTAATCAAGTTCTTATAAAAAAACCTCTTTACGAGGTGAAAGTCTAGTGACGAAAACAGTTTTATGCCCCAAAATTTCTGATATCCAATTTTGTGACGAATAATATTAATTTTTACATAAAATTATTTTAAAAAAAAATTTTGCACTCTGCACATTGCGCTAAAATGTCTCAGTTCTTTATATCAAATAAAACTCACTCTTTTGCGCAGTGCCGAATGCAAAATTTTTTTTTAAAATAATTTATATGTAAAAATTAATATTATTCGTCACAAAATTGGATATCAGAAATTTTGGGGCATAAAACTGTTTTCGTCACTAGACTTTCACCTCGTAAAGAGGTTTTTTTTTTATAAGATATCAGTAATTTTTGAATAAGACATCAGAAATTTTGAAATCGCAATAAATTTTTACAGTATAACTAAAGTTAAAAGGTGTTTCTTGTTTGTACAAGCTAAAACGAACTGTCTGGCAACACTGGTTCCCTTTACAAACACACATGCTGCTATTACACTTTGCTGCTGCTGTCCTATTCCAATTCCAAAATGTGTATATTCAGTTAAGAAGTAATATCGACTAATATTCGACTAAATATATACCGATATTACTCTAATCGCAATTATAAAATGGTTTTTCTGCCATATTTTTGTATATTTCCGCATGATGCTGCAAGCAGTGTACATACTGCAAATGTACATGCAGAAGTGTAAAGGTAAAAGGTATATTAAGTTAATAGGTAATATCTTGCCCAAACGAATTTTGAGAGATATGTTTTATATGTCAAAAAAACGCGGAATTGAATTGTCTACAACATATAACATATTAAAAAGTGATTTAAAGCACAGATTTTTCTTAAATCGAAAAAAAGTGTAAAAAAAACCTTATTTCACCTGTAGCTTTTTACCTGTGTTCTTTAGCAAACAGCTATGCTTGAAAGCCCTTCAAAATACCTTTCCAACGATATAAAGAGGGGTTTTAATTTTAGCGGTTTTTAGAGATTTCCCGCTAAACTAGAGTTTTTTCGAAAAAGTCGTAGAACAAACGTTTCCAGATTTTTGATCGGGAACAAGTCCTCATTCAAACTTTTAAGCTAAATCAACGATTTGATCCTTACAAACAGACAAACAGACAAACAAACAGACTGACTTTTCATCTCGTTTTGAGAAGGGCACCAAAAATTTCAAAATTTATTATCTTCTGAACCAGTGATCGGATTTTGATGATCATGGTGTCATTCGACGCGTTTTTTTGATTAGAATAGTAAAAAATTAAAAAAAAAATCAAAAAGACTCCAACGACCCCATTAGCTCCAATCATTTAAATTTTGCGCCTCCCACTTACACCTGTTTTTCTCACAAACCAGGTGAGTTTTTAAAAGTCTTAGTATGCACATTTTTAAGTTAAGCTTATACCTTTTGATCGGTATATAACTCGACCCGATCGGACTGTCATAGCAAATTATCCATTCTTCCTGTGTATATATGCTAGTCGACTTCGCACCCTTCGTGCTGCTTTCGTCACTAACGCGGACTGCCGTCCGCAGTGATAAACCCGCTTTAAGCGCTTGCTCAAGCTCACTATCATTTCATAAAATGCTATATATTTTTGAAAATTGTATGGAAAATTGTGGGCTAATGAACCTTTTAATGACTTCAAAATGCTTTAGATATAATTGTCGGTGTTAGTGTTTTATCTAAATACTAAGTATCGTTTTTCAAACCCTGTGCCCATGGAGATTTTTAAAAAAAAGGTATATTGGAGTTGTGTGGTGTATGTAACAGGCAAAAGGAATCATCTTATCAGCATCAACAGCCAAGCCGATTTATCGTGTCCGTCCGTCTGTCCGTCCGTCTGTTTTTGAAAGCGTCGTTCTCAGAGAGATTAAAGATTTCAAATTTTTTATGTAGGTTGCTGGATACGGGACACATATCAAGTTTGTTTTTAAATTTGGATCAGACCACTATATCTTATAACTGGAATAAATTTGATTTGATAAAAAAAGTTGCAGAATCCCTACAGTTTCCTTAATTGTAGAGATTTGAAAAATATCTTGAAGCTGTATGGTTGAAACTTAACCAATCACTCTAATTTAACGAATTTCACCCTGGTTGAACTCGAATTTTGAATAATTTCGTATTATCGCCTGTTTTTGTCTTAAATGGATTATATTAAGAATAAAATTTAAAATTTTTATCTCTATCTCTTTTTATCTCCTGTTTAGGTAAAATAATAATGCAAATCAAAGTCTCTGTCTATATTTAAGTCTCATAAGTTCAAACAAAGATTTTTTTACCTGTTACTTGATGAATAAGAAATGGGTCATACTGTTGGATTTATACATAGTAGGGAATAAGTACAAAAAAATTGCAGAAAGCTATCATAACGCCCAGATAAAAAGAAGCATATTTAATAATTTTAAATATTCATATATTTTAATAGTGATAGGGACTCTCGAGGAACTATCGGCGTTATTATGGGGTGCATGTAATTACGCCCAGTGTCATAACGCCCGTAGGCGTTGTGTCATTAGGCCCGCGCGCATTATGACACTTTCAAAAGTGTCATTTCGCCCCGCAGGGCGTTATGTCACTTTTTTGTGGACTTTATGACACTATAAGAAATGCATTAACGCCCGAAGCTTATAAGTATTAGTTGTTTATTATAAAAAAACAAAATTTAGAGAAATTGCCGGCTCCAATCCAAACTTATTATAAAGATAACCTCAAGCAATGGGGCAAATCTGCTGTCTCGGCATTGGTCATGCTTATTCATTCTTGTATCCTGAATATGGGGGCATAGTATTACGAAGTGATGTTAAAAAAGCACCGCAGGCAAAACAGCCTTTCCATAGTAAACTTTGATCTTATAAAACAAACCTCTTTACGAGGTGAAAGTCTAGTGACGAAAACAGTTATATGCCCCAAAATTTCTGATATCCAATTTTGTGACGAATAATATTAAGTTTTACCTATAAATTATTTTTAAAAAAATTTTTGCATTCGCTGCATTATTGTGCCTGTTGTTGTTGTTGCTGTTGCCTCTTTTGTTGTTTGCAACACCGAAAAATAGCTGCAGCAAACTTTTGCAAACTATACAATTGCATAAAATTGTAAAGAATTTATAGGAAATACATGCGCTTTGGGTATACGAATACGAAAGCAGCGGCCACTGAAACAGTGTCTACAAAAAATGTGCACAGGGCGGGGAAAGCAACCAAAGATGATGCGACTTAACCGACTAGTCGAAAGTGCTCTTCGAATTTTAGATCATAGTTTTTAAATTAAACTGAATCGTTTGTAAGATTACTACCTAATATTGTTGTTATTTGTTCATTGTTCATAAAAATTTTTCATAATTATTTCGGAATAAAAAAAATTGGTAAGTAAACCTGATTACTGTGTCTTTATCCATTTTTCAGAGAAAAATCCTAAACAGTTCTGGCTGATAGCAGAAAACATAATTTCATAAGATGCTTGACAACTCAAGTAAGGAGAACACAATTTGAGAAAGTAAAATATAATTTAAATTTAGTTTCTTAATATTAAATTTTTAATTATTGTCTTTTTCGAAGCTCGATTTAACTATCTATGTATCGAAGTATATAGGAAAAGATGATATTATAAATGGTGAACTGCAGTAACATCTAAGAAAAAAGGCATTTGAATCATGATTCATTACAGCGATATTGTAAATAATAACAGTAAAAACCTTTTTCTCAATTTCATGTATGGCACTAGCTTGAAAGATAGTTTGTACTAATTAAATTGCTAAATAGTACCTGAAAATATAACTTAACTAGTTTTTAAAGAATAAAGAATTTTAAATATTTATTATTTAATTATTGTTGGTTAATAGCTCATGAAAAATTTACTACATTTATCCGAATTCATTTAAGTGGTACGTAAAATTTGAATTTGTAAAGTTTTTACTCAGTTAATTATTTATTTATCTTTTACTTTAAACGATCAACCTGGACGCCATTCAACGGGCTGACAATAAAGCCTCTATTTGCACCTTGTAAGTTGGTTCTAACTTTGGTTCTCTTTTATGGGGAGGGGAATATTTCACCTGTGCACTTGAACGAATCACCAGCATGTTCGTGACTACCTCAAATCGAATCTTTTTGTGTAGGGCACCGGCGAAAAACTGCAAATGAACTTGGACGCCGACGGCTGCGTCAGTTCACGTGCTGCTCTCTCCATTGCTTTGCTTAGTCCAAATACAGCTCCTGTTCGGAGCTTAGTCTTAGCCACCGCATATTGTCGCTTAGCTCTTGCCACACTTGGCCAGTGCTGGTGCAGGAATGTGGTGAGAAGCAGGGGGCTGCTTTGCATGCCAACCCCTGAAAAATACTTTATATATATCTATATAACGCACAGCACGCTAAGCCAATATTTTGGGGCCAGCGCCCGGAGGCGTTCGCCGCTGCTTAAAGTTATTCAAAGCTGTGCAAGGTTTTTTATTTCGTTTCGTTTTTCATTTTTTTTAAGTCGACAGTCGACCGTCAGCAAAAAACAATTAACCCGCTCAAGCTGAACTCACCACTCGCTTCCCTCCCCTGGCCACCACTTTTCCCTCCACCCTACTTCATAGTCCTCTTAACCTCCATCGAAACTGAGAACGAGTTGACCGCTCAGTTCGCTTGCTCTTCCCGCATTGACTGGCCACAGATTTTCTAGTTTTTATTACGCGATTCTCAATCCCCTGCAGCAGCAGCAGCAGAGGTGGCAAGGGGATGCAAGGGCGGTTTACACGACCCGCTTAGCTCGCGGGCTCTTTACAGAGCGCTTTCCCGTTTTTACACCATGTGGGTGGCAAGTGCCACAGCTCCACCTCAACCACCTCCAGCTCCTCCACCAATACGCACATGAATTGTACACCGCTGACATGGTGTCAACCATGCGGCCGCTGCAAGCAACAAACCAGAGAGAAAGAATGAGTGCGAAAGGAAGAGAGAGGGAGGGAGGATACCGAGTAGGTGAGTGCAAGGAAACTGGTCAGCAACCGGATGCACTGACTCTGCCTCATTGTCTCCGGTTAACAGGCAGCCATCGAGAAACTCACTGCAGCAAATGATGGTTCCAGGCAGGGGAAATGGGATGGGGGAAGCACTGGGCTATAATGACTTTGTCATGGCGTTGACTGACTACAGAGAAAAGAGTGAAAAGCGTTCTAGCGACATCACAATAAAGAACACATAACATGCATGTATGAGTTGTCTTTTGCAAGAATCTTCTTACTTGTAACTTTGAGCTTATAAGTTTCTGGCTGCTAGTTTTCTTAATGAGTATTTTTTGCATACAGGGCTTTAGAGAAAGTATTAGTCTAAATAACAAAATTAATCTTTATTTTGTGAGCAAATCTATAAAAGTTGAAAAATTTTTAATAGTGGTATTTTTCGCGGTGTCTTAAAGTTATTATAAGCGAATGATTTTTTGATTACAAAAAAAACAAATAATCATTATTTGCAGACCCTGATTTTTACACTGATATTCTCACTTCTACATCTACTCAAGCTCTTTTTAATAACAAAAATAAAATATAATAATAAATCAATTAAAAGATAACATATTTATACCCTGTGCCCATTGAAAATGGTCAAAAGGGTATATTAGATTTGTGTGATGTATGTAACAGGCGGAAGGAAGCATCTCCGACCCTATAAAGGATATATATTCTTGATCAGCATCAACAGACGAGTCGATTGAGCCATGTCCGTCTGTCTGTCCGTCCGTCCGTCTGTCCGTCCGTCTGTTTGAACGCGTCGATCTCAGAGACTATAATAACTAGACACTTCAAATTTGGTATGTAGGTAGCTGGATGCCGGACGCAGATCAAGTTTATTTTTAAATTTAGATCGGACCACTATATCATATAGCTGCCATAGGAACGATCAGTCAAAAATTAAGTCTTGGTATGGAAAACTTTTTTGTTTTTTGAGATATCTCAACCAAACTGACACAATATGTAAACGGGATGGTTCTTGGCAACCTGACCAAATTTGGTAGAAGTCAGACGACTATATCTTATAGCTGCCATTGGAACGATCTCTTGAAAATCAAGTCTCTGTATGAACAACTCCTTTGTTGGTTGATATATCTCAACCAAACTCACAGAATATGCAAACAGGCTTCCTGACTAAATTTGGTTTAAGTCGGACTACTATATCATATAGCTGCCATAGAAACGATCAGTCGAAAATCAAGTCCCAGTATGAACAACTTTTTTGTTGGTTGAGATATCTCAACCAAACTGAAAGAATATGTAAACGGGATAGTCTTTGGCAACCTGACCAAATTTGGTTGAAATCGGACTACTATATCATATTGGTGGCATAGGAACGATCAGTCGAAAATTATGTTTCAGTATAACAAACTATTTTACTGTTTGAGATATCTGCCCCGAGCTGACACAATATGCATAAGAGATAGTCCCATACATCCTGACCGAACTTGGTTAAAATCGGATCACTATATCGGAAGCAAATTCGAGCGGCGTTAAATATTTATGTTTTATATGCTCAAATACATATTACTAATTCTTTTATAATCAATATCATATTTTATGGAGACTGGCACAGGGTATCCAACAGTCGAGCAAACTCGACTGTAGCCGCGCCCACTTGTATTTTTTGATAATTACTGGAAGTTACCCCTGGTTATTTGAACAATACTATAGTAAATGAGTTCATCTGTTGAATAAATTGATCTTATAAAAAAAAACCTCTTTACGAGGTAAAAGTCTAGTGACGAAAACAGTTATATGCCCCAAAATTTCTGATATCCAATTTTGTGACGAATAACATTAAGTTTGACATATAAATTATTTAAAAAAAAATTTGGCACTCGGCACATTGCGCTAAAATGTCTCAATTCTTCATACCAAATAAAAACCACTGTTTTGCGCAGTGCCGAATGCAAAATTTTTTTTTAAAATAATTTATATGTCAAACTTAATGTTATTCGTCACAAAATTGGATATCAGAAATTTTGGGGCATATAACTGTATTCGTCACTAGACTTTTACCTCGCTAAGAGGTTTTTTTTATAAGATATCAGAAATTTTTGAATAAGACATCAGAAATTTTGAAATTTAATTTTTTTTTTGGACAGTATATCTTTATCAACTTTGTTTATTTTTTGTACAAGCTGAAACAAACTGTCTGGCAACACTGGTTCCCTTTACAAACACACATGCCAAGCGCAAAAGCTAGTAGCACTCTCAAACTCTGGCTGCTATGACACTTTGCTGCTGCTGTATGCATGCTACTGCATATGTACATGCAGAAGTGTAAAGGTAAAAGGTATATTCAGTTAACAGGTAATATCTTGCCCAAACGAAATTTGACGGCTATGTGTTATATGTCAAAAACGTGAAATTGAATTGTCTACAACAAATAACATATTTAAAAGTCATTTGAAACGTAGATTTTTCTTAAATCGCCGAAATGTGGGAAAAAAACCTTCTTTCACCTGAAGCTTTTTACCTGTGCTTTTAAGCAAAAAGTTTACAGCTAGGCTTAAAGCCCTTCAAAACACCTTTCTAACGATATATAGATCAAATCTGTAGCTTCTATTGTTTGGAAGCTGTGGTTTTTGGCGATTTACATGCACATGTACATACTGCATATGTACTAGTACATGCAGTAGAGTAAAGGTAAAAAGTATATTCAGTTAATAAGTAATATCTTCCAAACCCATCGGTAAAATTTCTATCATATATCAAAAAACGCGAAATTTTTTACACTACAACATATTGAAAGCTAAAAAAAATGGTTAGCGTCGTTTTCTCAAAAACCGCCAAAATGTGGGACAAAATATCTTATTTCACCTGTTGCTTTTTACCTATGCACTTTAGAAAAAAAGTTTAAAGGTCTGCCTAAAAGCCCTTCAAAATACCTTTCCAACGATATATAGATCACGTCTGTAGCTGATATAGGGGGATGCTATAGGGGTTTTAATTTTAGCGGTTTTTAGCGATTTCCCGCTAAACTAGTTTTTTTTCGAAAAAGTCGTAGAACAAACGTTTCTAGATTTTTGATCGGGAACAAGTCCTCATTCAAACTTTTAAGCTAAATTTACGATTTGATCCAAACAAACAGACAAACAGACAAACAGACAAAACAGACAAACAGACAAACAGACAAACAAACAAACAAACAAACAAACAAACAAACAAACAAACAAACAAACAAACAAACAAACAGACTGTCTTTTCATCTCGTTTTGAAATGGGCACCAAAAATTTCAAAATTAATTATCTTCTAAACCAGTGATCGGATTTTGATGATCAAGGTGTCATTCGACGCGTATTTTTGATAAGAATAGTAAAAAATTAAAATTAAAATCGAAAAGGCTCCAACGGCCCCATTTGCTCCAATAATTTAAAATTTTCCCCTCCCACTAACAACTGTTTATCTCACGAACCAGGTAAGTTTCCAAAAGTCTTAGTATGCACATTTGTAAGTAAAATTGATACCTTTCGATCGGTACATAACTCGACCCGATCGGACAGTCATAGCAAATTTTCCATTCTTCCTGCGTATATATGCTAGTCGCCTTCGCACCCTTCGTGCTGCTTTCGTCACTAGCGCGGACTGCCGTCCGCAGTGATAATTTCCTTAAAATTTACCCCACATAACATATGTTCTTATTCACTTGTGATATTAATGTATGCATGTAAGCATTTCTTAAATCCCCATTCAACCTTTATTTAAGCAAACATAATCAACATTCAGTTCTCTCTAGCCCCATTCCCATTTGTTTTTAAATCATTAATTAATATTATGCCTCTTTTGCCATGGTTTCCTATTTAACAGCCTCTTGCATCCCATGCTCGTTGCAGTTAACCTAGACATAGATACAGTATCTATGTATCTCAGTTTTTGTAATGAGCTTACATGCCATATTGTAAGTAATTTAAATCTTATAAAAAAAACCTTTTTACGAGGTAAGGGTCTAGTGACAAAAACATTTTCATGCCCTAAAATTTCTGATATCCAATTTTGTGACGAATAATATTAAGTTTTACATATCAAATATTAAAAAAAAAAATGTTTTCATTCGGCACATTGCGCTAAAATGCCTCAATTCTTTATATAAAATAAAACTCACTGTTTTGCGCAGTGCCGAATGCAACAATTGTTTTTAAAATATTTACCTTAAAGGTAAATATTTACCTTAAAGGCCTTCGAAATACCTTTCCAACGATATATAGATCACATCTGTAGCTTCAATAGTTTGGATGCTATAGGTGATTTAACTTTAGCGGTTTTTAGCGATTTCCCGCTAAACTAGCTTTTTTTCGAAAAAGTCGTAGAACAAACGTTTCTGGATTTTTGATCGGGAACAAGTCCTCATTCAAACTTTTAAGCTAAATCAACGATTTGTTCCAAACAAACAAACAAACAAACAAACAAACAAACAAACAAAAAAACAAACAAACAGACTGACTTTTCATCTCGTTTTGAAATGGGCACCAAAAATTTCAAAATTAATTATCTTCTGAACCAGTGATCGGATTTTGATTATCAAGGTGTCATTCGACGCGTATTTTTGATAAGAATAGTAACATAATCAACATTCAGTTCTCTCTAGCCCCATTCCCATTTGTTTTTAAATCATTAATTAATATTATGCCTCTTTTGCCATGGTTTCCTATTTAACAGCCTCTTGCATCCCATGCTCGTTGCAGTTAACCTAGACATAGATACAGTATCTATGTATCTCAGTTTTTGTAATGAGCTTACATGCCAAATTGTAAGTAATTTAAATCTTATAAAAAAAACCTCTTTACGAGGTAAAAGTCTAGTGACGAAAACAGTTATATGCCCCAAAATTTCTGATATCCAATTTTGTGACGAATAATATTAAGTTTGACATAAAAATTATTTTAAAAAAAATTTTGGCACTCGGCACATTGCGCCAAAATGTCTCAATTCTTCATACCAAATAAAACTCAATGTTTTGCGCAGTGCCGAATGCAAAAATTTTTTTAAAAATAATTTTTATGTCAAACTTAATATTATTCGTCACAAAATTGGATATCAGAAATTTTGGGGCATATAACTGTTTTCGTCACTAGACTTTTACCTCGTAAAGAGGTTTTTTTTATAAGATATCAGAAATTTTTGAATAAGATATCAGAAATTTTGAAATTTCATTCTATCAACTTTGTTTATTTTTTGTACAAGCTAAAACAAACTGTCTGCCAACACTGGTTCCCTTAAAACACACATGCCAAGCGCAAAAGCTAGTAGCACTCTCAAACTCTGGCTGCTATGACACTTTGCTGCTGCTGTATGCATGCTACTGCATATGTACATGCAGAAGTGTAAAGGTAAAATGTATATTCAGTTAACAGGTAATATCTTGCCCAAACGAAATTTGACGGCTATGTGTTATAGTCAAAAATGCGAAATTGAATTGCTACAACAAATAACATACAGTCGAACTTCCCTAACTCGAATCACCATTATCCAAAGAAAAGGTTCGAGTTAGGGAAATATTCGAGTTATAGAGTTCTTTTTCCTAAGATTATTAATTTTACTGCCACTCATTTAATTCGAGTTACAGAGAAATTCGAGTTAGAGAAGTTCGAGTTAGGAAAGTTCAACTGTATTTAAAACTTATTTGAAACGTAGATTTTTCTTAAATCGCCGAAATGTGGGGAAAAAAAACTTTATTTCACCTGAAGCTTTTTACCTGTGTCTTAAGCAAAAAAGTTTACAGCTAGGCTTAAAGTCCTTCAAAATACATTTCCAACGATATATAGATCACATCTGTAGCTTCTATTGTTTGGATGCTGTGGCTTTTGGCGATTTACATGTACATTAACATACTGCATATGTACATGCAGTAGTGTAAAGGTAAAAGGTATATTCAGTTAACAAGTAATATCTTCCATCCCATCGGTAAAATTTTGTGTCATATATCAAAAAACGGGAAATTTTACACACTACAACATATTGAAAGCTAAAAAAAATCGTTAGCGTCGTTTTCTCAAAAACTGCCAAAATCTGGGACAAAATATCTTATTTCACCTATTGATTTTTACCTATGCACTTTAGAACAAAGTTTGAAGGTTTGCCTAAAAGCCCTTCAAAATACCTTTCCAACGATACATAGATCACGTCTGTAGCTCATATCGTTGGATGCTATAGGGGTTTTAATTTTAGCGGTTTTTAGCGATTTCCCGCTAAACTAGCTTTTTTCGAAAAAGTCGTAGACAAAACGTTTCTAGATTTTTGATCGGGAACAAGTCCTCATTCAAACTTTTAAGCTAAATTTACGATTTGATCCAAACAAACAGACAAACAGACAAACAAACAAACAAACAAACAAACAGACTGACTTTTCATCTCGTTTTGAAAGGGGCACCAAAAATTTCAAAATTAATTATCTTCTGAACCAGTGATCGGATTTTGATGATCAAGGTGTCATTCGACGCGTATTTTTGATTAGAATAGTAAAAAATTAAAAAAGGCTCCAACGGCCCCATTAGCTCCAATAATTTAAATTTTTTCCCTCCCACTTACACCTGTTTATCTCACGAACCAGGTGAGTTTCTAAAAGTCTTAGTAAGCACATTTGTAAGTTAAGTTAATACCTTGCGATCGGTATATAACTCGACCTGATCGGACAGTCATAGCAAATTTTCCATTCTTCCTGTGTATATATGCTAGTCGCCTTCGCACCCTTCGTGCTGCTTTCGTCACTAGCGCGGACTGTCGTCCGCAGTGATCTTATAAAAAAAACCTTTTTACGAGGTAAGGGTCTAGTGACAAAAACATTTTCATGCCCTAAAATTTCCGATATCCAATTTTGTGACGAATAATATTAAGTTTTACATATCAAATATTAAAAAAAAAAATGTTTTCATTCGGCACATTGCGCTAAAATGCCTCAATTCTTTATATAAAATAAAACTCACTGTTTTGCGCAGTGCCGAATGCAACAATTGTTTTTAAAATATTTACCTTAAAGGTAAATATTTACCTTAAAGGCCTTCGAAATACCTTTCCAACGATATATAGATCACATCTGTAGCTTCAATAGTTTGGATGCTATAGGTGATTTAACTTTAGCGATTTTTAGCAATTTCCCGCTAAACTAGCTTTATTTTGAAAAAGTCGTAGAGCAAACGTTTCTAGATTTTTGATCGGAAATAAGTCCTCATTCAAACTTTTAAGTTAAATCATCGATTTGATCCAAACAAACAAACAAACAAACAGACTGACCTTTCATTTCATTTTCGGAAGGCCACTAAAAATTTCAAAATTAACCCTCTAACACGTAAGACTGTCTTGAGACACTTATTACATTATTCACATTTGCGTAAAAAGTAAGACCTTTTTTATAATTTAAATACTTAACGGCAGTTAATAACAAACGCCAGATTTCATGTAGAAGCTTTGAAAGCTCTCAGAAGCTTTTAACTGTACTTTTTATTTTTATTTGCACAGAACAAATTTTATTTCGCGCGTGAAACTTGAACTGCTGCATGTTGTGTTTTGTTCTGCTTATAAAAGTCAAAATATAAAACACATTAAGCTCATTATTTTTTTTTGTAAAAGGTATGTTTATTTACTATTAAAATCAAGTTACAGATTTGCAAATACATAATAAACATGCGTTGTAGCAGTGAAATAGTGATCAGTGCCTCGAGACACTTTTGGGGCTTTAAGTGAACTTTTGTTGCCCGCAGCTATTTCACAACTACTTGCAATTTATGTGCTGATTTTTGTTTGTGGTACGACTTTTCTTATTAAAAATTTAAATATTAAAAGAAATGGCAAAGCGGGTTCGCTTCAAGTTGTCGGACTTGTCAGGTGAGCAGTTGCTGGAGTTGTTTGAGTCAGTCCCGTCGGATGAGGAACTGTCAAGCATATCAAGTGACGACGAGGACGACGATTTTAATGTGGTGGAATTTTTTACTACTTGATTGATATGGCAGTCACCAACTCGTATATTTTATACAGACGTATAGAAAAGAAGAATGCGAGCAAGGAGAAATTGCTCCAGCTCCCGGATTTTCGCGAAACTCTTGCTGAAGGTCTAGTGACACTTAGAAGCAAAAATTTACCAGGTCGTCCAATCAGTGTGAGCAACCGATCTTCACATGGATGGACAACCCAGTCTCCTTCCTCTCAATCCTCACCATCCTCTCAGGCAATGCAGTCTCCACTCTCTCACCGATCTCCACAGCTACGACTTAAGCTAGGCCAAAAATCGAAGCATCCAATATCGGACTTGCGGTTTGAACAGGTAAACCATTTCTCCCATTGGTTGGATCGAGACAGTGGAAGAAGATGTTGTAAGCACTGTGAAATTTCGAAAACACAGTGCATTTGCACAAAATGCAATCTGCATTTATGCTGCACAGCTTACAAAAATTCTTTTTCAGAGTACCATAAAAAGAAATAAAATGCAACTTTGAAGCTTGAAAAGGACTTTTTTACACTCAAAGCCCCAAGAGTGCCTCGAGACACTTATTCACTTTTTCTCACCTTACAGGTAAACGAAATCTTTTACGCACTTTCTGAGTGCATATTTGAGTTTAGAAGCCAGAATTCATTCAAGAAAAAATTATTTGAATAAATTATTTCCATTATTTTGGAAAGTAGCCTTAGAGGGTTAATTATCTTTTGAACCAGTGGTCGGATTTGATGATCGAGGTGTCATTCGACGCGTATTTTTGATTAGAATACTAAAAAATTAAAATCAAAATCAAACAAGCTCCAACGGCTCCATTTGCTCCAATAATTAATATTTTTCCCCTCCCACTAAAACCAGTTTATCTCACGAACCAGGTGAGTTTTCAAAAGTCTTAGTATGCACACTTTTAAGTTAAGTTTATACCTTTCGATCGGTATATAACTCCATCCGATCGGGCAGTCATAGCAAATTTTCCATTCTTCCTGTGTATATATGCTAGTCGCCTTCGTACCCTTCGTGCTGCTTTCGTCACTAGCGTGGACTGCCGTCCGCAGTGATTGAGCCCACTTGTACGGCACTTGTTCGCAAATGATCTCGAAATGCACTTGCCATACCTGCTGCCTGCCTCATGGGGGCATATGCGATATGGGGCAAGGTGGCATGGTGGCATATGTGTGGTTGTTTGTGTGGGTGTGTGGCAAGCAGCGTTGGCTGCTGCCATCTGCGCTAGTTCAACTAAATGAATAAACTTTTTCCGTGCATACTCTTTGGCGGTAAATAGTGTTAAAGTTCACACATTTGATTTGTTTTTCGCATTCCTGTTATACACGCTTCTGCCTTCTCCCATTTTACCTCTTGCCCATTTGACTATTACCACTTTACACTTGGCTATTGGCTGTTCTTAAGCACAAATTTTGGACAACATTTGTGGCAAAATTGTTTTTCCATTATGCCATATATTGTATGTTGTAGGGGCGGTTGAACTGGCTATGGATTTGGAAGGGGACTGGGGGCAAGGGAAACAACAAAAGTGTAAATTAGATTTTGGCTGTTGTTGACGTTATTGGTTGGCTCTCGTTTTGGCCCCAGCTTTCAGTTTGCCAGTGTTTCTGCTTCTGCTTCGACTTCTGGTTCAGGGCTGATGTAGTGGAGGCAAAAGTTTGTCATTTGGTTTTAATAAAAACACTTGCACAGTCACACACACTCTCATATACATTCATACATACATCCTTGAATACACTCATACGCAGCACTCCCACTTCCCACACACACTTGCATTCACATTGCGGGCAAAATGAAAAAAGTAAACTGAAGGGTTTTTCGGTAACTCGGTAGAAGGCAAGAAACGAAGGGGAGCCTGCTTATTTTTTGGGGCTGCTGCTCTTGACACGCCAACCGAAAAGCTTCTCAAAGTTTATTTGGAAATTAAAATTTTTAAGCCCCGGCAGGCTTAAGAGATGCATCACTGCATCCACAACTCGGGCACTTATTGAAATTGCAATCTGCATCATTTAATTCACTTTAACAATTTCTCAACAACACTAATTAAAATACTTATTAATCATACTGCTTTAGTTCTTATTTAGTTAATTAAAATGTTGGATTTTGTTCCATAATAATGATTATTTTTGGAATGTCCTTGTCTGCGAACAAGAATTTAAAATAAATTCTACAATTCAATTCTAAATCAATAAGTTACTTGATGAAAAGTATGAAAATAAATAAATATTTTTCTTGTTGCATTGAAATTTGTATTTTAGAATTTGAGAAATGCTTAGTGGAGCTCTTAGAACCACAAATTGCATTACTGATTTTATAATTCACACTTTAAAATTTAAAAATTTCAAAGCTAGTTTAGAATCTATTACCTTGATCTTTTACAGTGATTTAAAAAAATCAATGGAAATCTTATCGTAACAAAATCTCATAATGGCAATGTATTAAGTTGCAAAGCAATCGAACAGCTTAAGTGCAATGTTAAGAAGGGATCTTGGTCATTAGTCAGTCTTGATTGATTTTGCATAATCATACGCTCACTTCTAGTCAAAATCAGACAGTTATGCTGTTAAACTGCCAATTAGTGCAACAGCGATGCGAAAGGGCCAAGTGGGAAGAGGGAGGCATAGACAAATCACAGCTTCCAATAGACAGCCAAAAAGACGTCCCAACATTTCAGGCAGTTACAGTTACATCAATTGCCAAACACACACATGAACACATACGTCGCCCCGCACAACAATGGGCCAGGGACATGTTAGCCAGACACAAACAGATCCAGTTGAAGCGGACAAACAAGTCGAAAACCCATTGGGGTCTTCAGTTGGGGGTTTCCCAGTTAGGGTCCAGAGTCCGAGAGTCCAGAGTCAGTTCAGAATTCTGGATCTGGTAGCAAATGAAGATTATTATCGTTTTGCTGGCAGGCAGCATTCACAATTTGACACAGTCGTCGTAATCACATTCGCACTTGTATTCGCACTTGTATTCGTGGATGTTCACCCACAATCCCATTCATTATAATTGGGCGCAAGGGGCGTGGCAGGGGTGGGCGTGGCTTATGTTTGTTTGCCTGCCTGCTTATTGCTCTCTTGAAGGCCTATTCGTGTACATACATTTGCACTCGTACTCGTACAACATGGGACAATGTCGAGCCGTGGCCACTTAAACTGAACTAAGCTATGCGACAAGCGCTAATTAAACAAAGTGCATTTCTTTTATTTGTGTTTTTCATTTTCATTTCAGTTTTTCATTTTTATTATATTGCATTTGCTCTAAAAATTATCAATTGTTTTCGGTCACATTGACAATTGCCATGCACGTTGTTCAGTTGGTCACAATTCTGATGCCCTGCAAAGAGAAATGATTGCGCTATAAAAATACTAGATCATTGTTTCAAAATGATCACAGATTGCTCCATTAGATTTATATTGATAGATGTGACAGATATTATATTTCGATTTCTTTCTAACTTACCCAGATTGTTCACTTATAAAAAGGAATTGGGTCATAAGGTCAAGGAAATTCGCCATAAATATTTTATTTTTAAATTATGACAACTTTCGGTATTTTTGTTATCTACGCATTATTTTAGACAAAAATACTTAGTTATCTTAATTTCTAATTTTTAAGCTTTATTTAAAATCAGTTATCGCAAACTGATTTTAAATAAAGCCTAAAATAAATGGTAAGTTTTATATTTACGTGACATGGAGTCTGGAAATTATTTATTTTGTAATTTGTGCTGGTATTTGTAGCAAGCGAAATGATTATTTTCTAGTTAAAAACAAATTCTCGAAGATAATGAACTAAATTTGAATTGACAAGTTTTATCTTTAATATGATATTGATTTAAAATTTAATATCATTGTCAAGGTGTACCTTTTTCTCTTCCACTTCCTTGTCTTGGTCTTCTTATGACTTTTTTTGAATTTATTTTTACGTTTTTGCATTAGATTGAAAATATCTTGTGTTTTGCTTGTTTAAACAGGAATAACGAATGCAATTTGCATGGGGACAAGCTCAACTGAACAGTTGCACTCACACACATCCTTACACCCACACACACAAACACTTTCAGAAGGTGAATTCTATTTCTATCTAATGTCTTGCAACTTTTCATTTGACCCGATATGCCGCACATTTGATACATGCCCTGCATTTGACATAGACATAGACGAATGTTGCTCAGCTTGGACATGCAATGTTTGCCGTGGGCTTCCTTCTAACACAGAGTCAAACCCACATTCACAGACACACATACGTACGTACACAATGTCGATGATAGAAGAGGTAGACCGCATAAAATAAAAACATTATATGAGTGTACGTTTACATACATATGAATGGGTGTCTATGTGTTTGAGTGCAGGACACACGATGCAGTCAAACCGACAATATGGAGTACATACTTGTGCAAAACACGTTATTCCATTTTGAGGTTTTTAAATAATTAATGCAACTTAAAAATGTTCGCTCGTTTATTTATTGTTGCTTTTAAATTGCATATGGCAGCTGTATGGCTATTGTGAATGGTGAGCTAGTGATGAGAGCAACTCGAAATTAAGTGCGATTGCGATCTGAATAGATTTCATTGCATGCGAGAAATAATGGTACAATAAGCATCATGAATGATGAATATGATCATGAATTTAATTGGGTTATGAAATCCAATGGAATATTAGTTCAATTTCTCTTACGGCTTGCAATATACATATGAATAAATTAGAAGCGGAGAGTGTATTTATTTGTGTGATTATAACTATTTAGTGTCCAGAGCGTATAAAAATACCTAGGAGAACTTCAGAATCTGTAAATGTGCAATATAAAAAGAAATTCTAGAGATACGTTTTTTTTAGATACAAGGAAAGTCAAATGCATTCCAATACAGTAATATTTATTTAAATATTTTCAAATACTAAGTTATATTACTAAAAAAATATTAAAGATTAAGTTAATGGATCTCATAAACATTTTCTTTTAAAGAAATTCTTCTGTTCATTTTGAGCTCTGAATGAAAGTTATTGTAATGTGAGACTTTATTAATACTGAAAAATTGGTTAATGTGACATAAATAACACAAAAAGAACCATAAAAAAAATGTAATTTGTTATTTTGAAATTAGCTAAAAAGTCTTTTTGGTTTATATGTAAGTTAAGGGTAAATAAATTATGAACAGCTTTCAAAGACATGTAAACTTTTTTTATTACATAAACTTTTATATTAATTTATAGAATCGGAAACTCTGTTGTTTCGCATCACTGTGCGACAGGTTCGTCAATACAACATGTATGAGATATTATAATATGTATGGTGTGTATATAAAATTCATAGCAAGTGTTCTTTTCCGAACTTTTGCAGATGCATTGCAGTGTAAAAAAAAAGATACTCTTGCCTTTGAAGGCAGCTGGCCATCGGCATTGGCAACGAGAGTCATCGACGTCGTTGTCGTCGTCATAATCATTGTAATAATTTCCATCTCCTTGACAACTTCAGAGGCTGGCAATTCAATTTGATGCCATCGACAGGGCAGTAGCTACTTAAGTTTTATGAAGCGTCGATATAGCTCGGCAAGTGACTATCCATAAATGGCGCCGAGAGAGGAAATTGCCGTCAATGCAACTTAATCTCAGTGTCCTGCCATGACAAATAGTCCTTATCGTTTTACGTACGAAAAATGAAGCAAATAAAATTGTGTTATGCAAAGTGCGCGACTAAAAGATTCCCTGTATATGTAAATTCAAAATATATATTGCATTAACTGCTCTGAATGGATAATGCTCTGAGAAGTATGCAGTAGATTTTTGTGATTCTTATTTTCTTGTGAAACTTGATAAGTATGTAGTACATACTATGTACCTAGGAAATAACTTTACACATTATTATGTGCTTCCAATAAGAAAAAATCTTTGTTATGAAATCTATAAACACAATTGTTTATTTGGTAGAAAAAGTATTCTGATAATTTCATTTTAATATTTAATAATAATGACATATTCAGCCTAATATTCTAAATTCCTTTTTTTTATATATATATAATAATATTAATTAAGAAAACATGCGCAGCAAAAAGTATTTGACGATAAAGAGCGAAAATAGTTGGGAATTTCATTTTGAAGTGATACTCAAAATTAAATTAGTCTGATTTCAATTATTGTGATAAATCAACTGTGGATGCTTTTTTCCACTTAATACTTAAAGGTTATAAAGTTTCATCATACCTTTTCGGCATGTACAGGGTATAAAAGAGAAAAACTGGAGGAAAAAGCTGAAGTATCAAAAAAAAACAAACAAGTTATAAAAACATACAAAACCAGGAGAGCAATTCACACGCACATCAGCAACAACAACAACGACAAGAACAAAAAAATCAGCAATAATAAGAAACTGCCAGCAGATAAAAAGATGTTTGCTGGTTGTCATTTGTTGTTGCCTTTTTATGACTTCAATTAACTGCCACCAGGTCCAAGTCCATATGTGTGTATGTGCCTACGAGTATCTGTGTGAGTGTGCTTATGTGTATGTATGTATCTTATAAAAAAAACGTCTTTACGAGGTGAAAGTCTAGTGACGAAAACAGTTTTATGCCCCAAAATTTCTGATATCCAATTTTGTGACGAATAATATTAATTTTTACATATAAATTATTTTAAAAAAAAATTTTGCGCTCTGCACATTGCGCTAAAATGTCTCAATTCTTTATATCAAATAACACTCACTGTTTTGCGCAGTGCAGCTATGCTTAAAAGCCCTTCAAAATACCTTTCCAACGATATATAAACCACATCTGTAGCTTCTACAGTTTGGATGCTAAAGGGGTTTTAATTTTAGCGGTTTTTAGCGATTTCCCGCTAAACTAGCGTTTTTTCGAAAAAGTCGTAGAACAAACGTTTCTAGATTTTTGATCGGGAACAAGTCCTCATTCAAACTTTTAAGCTAAATCAACGATTTGATCCAAACAAACAAACAAACAAACAAACAAACAGACAAACAGACAGACTGACTTTTCATCTCGTTTTGAGAAGGGCACCAAAAATTTCAAAATGAATTATCTTTTTAACCAGTGGTCGGATTTTGATGATCGTGGTGTCATTCGACGCGTATTTTTGATAAGAACAGTAAAAAATTAAAATAAATTTCAAAAAGGCTCCAATGGCTCCAGTTGCTCCAATAACTTAAATTTTTCCCCTTCCACTAACACCTGTTTATCTCAAGAACCAGGTGAGTTTCCAAAAGTCTTAGTATGCACATTTGTAAGTTTAATTGATACCTTTCGATCGGTATATAACTCGACCTGATCGGACAGTCATAGCAAATTTTCCATTCTTCCTGTGTATATATGCTAGTCGCCTTCGCACCCTTCGTGCTGCTTTCGTCACTAGCGCGGACTGCCGTCCGCAGTGATTTATATGGATAGAAGATTTGCGTTCATAATTTTTTATCTCTGCTGGCTGCGTGAGCTCAAGTTGTTGTTCTCATTGTTGTGCTCAGCTGTTGTTGTTGTTCGTTCATAATTTCGTTTTGTTGTTGTTTGTGGCATGCATCATTAGTTAGCTTAATGTAGTGTCAGCTACATGACCACGCCTACTGGGCTAGCAGGTAGGCAGCTGGGCGGCTGGTCATCAGCACACAGCCCAACATTCAACTTTCAATGTATTTGTGTCATTCTGAAGATAGAAATCACACGCAAACCCACACACCCACAGGTACACATAGACTCATGTGTCTAGTGTTGCCAACTATCAATTGCCAAAATTGAACAGTCTTAACGTTTCGTTTCGAATGCTTAGAGATAATGGCCACAAAAACTGCGCCACTTATGAGCAGAATTCGCCATCTCTGCTCCTGCCACAGTCCATTTGTCCTCTACACAGAGCGAAAAATCAAGTACATAGTAGTTACTTAATAAGGCACTTTACATACTTGATCTTTTACTTAGATTAAAAATACGAAAAGTAAGAATCTCGTTATTTCAAGCTCGATGTCTTAAGTTAGAAAATAAAACTTTAAAATTTGAGAGAGCATGAATTAAGTTTCATTTAACGTTGATCCAAGTACCTTACCATTTAGCAGTAAACTAAAATTGTGATAGCACAAAATTTTTTAAATAGGTATTTAAATTTGCAACTGTTCACGCTATATAATAATATTGGGAAAATTTCTTTAGAGCCTGAATTTCCATTTCAGAATTTTCCTACTAATCACTAGGGTCGGTAGTCCACACTAGTGACGAAAGCATCGCGAAGGGTTTGATAGGCGACAAGCAATGACGACAGTCCACTCTAGTGACTAAAGCAGAATATAGTAAAAGGAAAAATATAAAATTTAAATTGAATAAAGGTCACACTAAGACTTTTGGTAACTCATCTCGTTCGAGAGATGGACGGCAGTCCTCGCTAGTGACGAAAGCAGCACTAAGGGTGCGAAAGGCGACTAGCATACATACACAGGAAGAATGGAAAATTTGCTATGACTGTCCGATCGGGTCGAGTTATGTATCAATATATGTATGTATCGAAAGGTGTCAATTTAACTTACAAATGTTCATAATATGAATTTGGAAACTTTCCTGGTTCGTGAGATAAACAGGCGATTTTTATTTTAATTTTTTACTATTCTAATCAAAAATACGCTTCGAATGACACCTCGATCATCGAAATCCGACCACTGGAGAATTTTGAAATTTGTCAAAAATTTTATTTCAAAGTAATTCATATGTAAAACTTAATAATTTTCGTCACAAAATTAGATATCAGAAATTTTGGGGCATGAAAATGTTTTCGTCACTAGACTTTTACATTGCTGATAAACTTTAATCAGCCAATACCACCTTTCTGTTTCCTCTAACAAGATTATTGCTAATTGAACGATTATAATATAAATATAATTCGGAGTCAATTGAATTATATTTTAGTACGGCTTTTTTCTCTCTGTATATTCGTATCCCCTCACGTACTCAGTTGGGGCCTTGGTAAACGACAATCCAACTAGGGATCCATGACTAGGTCGCGGCATCGATAGAGGCGTGGCGCGTCGTCCTTTTGCGTGTTTGACGTTTATGTTAACATGTGTGTTGTCTGCCGATGCGTGTAGTACAAGTATCTCTGTCTTACTGAGTATCTGTGTGTATACGGGTGTGTTTGTGTCTGTGCGTCTGAGCATCTGCGGCAAACCAGGATCCTGGTGGGTGACTGACTTGCCACAGCATTTTCCCCTCCAGTTCATCCGCTTTATGGTCCATCCGTCTGTCTGTGTGTCTGTCTGTCTGTGTATTTCTCTCGCGTGGCTGCCACGTCGTTGTCTTTGCTTGTGTCATAGTGTCACTAATCGTGCAATAATGTGCGCAAACCTTAGGGTATATAATATATTTAAATAAAACAAAAATAATCCGTTTGTGTCAATGATTTGGTGTAAACTCAGAAATCCTTAATTCAAAGTAAATAAATGTTTAAATAATTTAATTCTCATAATATTTCAATAAAGAAATAATTGAAATCAATCATTACCTTAACAATCTTTAAGTACTCATTGCCATGTAATTTCTTTATAACTTATAGTGATTACGTTCCCTGATTAATAAATGATAAATTTATAATTTTACTTAAGTTTAATTGTCAATTTTTACTATCTTTTTGCCGACTGCTCACTATTGTGGAAAAATAAAAACATAATGAAATTAAAATTTAAATATAATTTGCATAATAATATTTAAATATCTAATAATTTATCTACGTACATTTTGTAATATGCTTAAAATTACATGTTATTTGCACAGTGCACCACAGTGCCTTGGGGCTTTGTTTAACTTTAGTCGACGTTGACGCTTTTGTTGCTCTTGTTGTTGGCGTTGTCAGAGTTGTTGTTGTAGAGCTGTTTGCCTGGTGGGGCATTGGGGAGTACGGTGGGGTTAGCCACCCCCATAAAAAATCAGTCGAGGTTGTTAAATTGACAATGTTAAACACTTTGTTTGGCATTTTCTGCATTATTAGGCGAAACTGGCGTCTGCCCCTGTAATTGATGATCCGGCAGACCGGGCGTGCTCCCACTCACTCTCCCACCCACCACTCACTCCTCCTCACCCTCGCAGTGCCCAGTTACCAGTTTTCACGACCCAAAAGTCACAAACAAGGCCGAGCAGTGATTTGAATGGCTCAAAAGTTAAGTTATCGCAATGCTAAGCGGATTAGTTGAACGGGAGACTGGTGTCTCATATGGTTAGGAATCTTATGGTTGTCATGGCGAGAGAGGGGAGGACTGTAAGTAAACATTTCAGTTGATTTCACTGTCAATCTGAGATGACATTATAATAACGAAAGTTTTAATCCTTTTAAGTGGCTGCTGACGGCCGGAACTGAAGTGAAGTGAAGTGGACTGAAGTGGAGTGAAGTCAAGTGAAGTGAACTGCTGTCCGCTGCTTGTTTTATGCATAAATTCGATTAAATGCCAAAAGGTTAAATCTCAGCCAGACATCCTGCGAGCATCTTGCCTGCCTGCCTGCCTGCCTTATCCTTAAATTAGGCACGAGCGCACGTAAAGCTGTTGAATGTCATGTCAAAGGGCACTCAAGACGAGAGCACGCTCGTAAATTTCAGTATATACAAAATATATATCATTCTTTATTTTTTCGCAACCCATTCCACACTGCGCCACCCCCTCCCCCTGCCACCGTGCACTTTTTTATGACAAAGGCAAAGGATTATTAAGCTGCCTCTCAAATGGCATAAAATGCAAAACGTATAAAATTGACGATAAAGCGGCTATTTTATGTTTATATGCATGAACTGGGAGAACCGGAGATTCAGAGATGCGGAGAATCGAGGAGACCACCCCACGTAAAGTGGATTGTGAATTCGTTTAAATTTTTTAAAAGCCAAACCACTTTAAAGCTCGTTATGCATTTTTTAGTGGCCTCAAGAAGGTCCTGTTTATTTGCCACTTAATTTGCCACAGTCTGTTGCAGCTTGTGCTTCATCTTTTGCGTCATGTTCTTATTCTTTCTTTGGCTGCCTCAATTGCCGCATCCACTGGAGTGCAAAATATCCGCTCAGCTGCAACTTATAACCTCTCTACTCCTCCTCGACCTTTTCCCTCTCTTTCTTTCACCAAACACACACACACGCACACATTGCTCACATATGCATAAACACGTGTGTTGCGGTATTATTGTTGCCGTTAGTTTTGTACTTCAAACTCATCCTTTGATTTGAACCTTTCCCTATTGTTGAAATTTCCCTATTAGTAAATTATGGTTCGAAATATTAGACACTTTTATGCAAAAATAAATAATTTGATCCATTTGTAATAAAAACTTAAATAAATTATTTATTTTGATGATTTTGATATTGATGAAAGAATATCTCGAAATGCCTCATTGACTGACTCTTCTTATTAAATGTCTGCCAATAAAAATTATTTATAAATTATGTAAACTTATCTTAATTAAAAATTTCCACAAAACTATTTTCGGTTATAAAATGTGTTGTATTATTATATAAGTTAATAAAAACTCTTGAAAATCTTAAAGGTTGTACTTCTTTATTGAAATCCAAGATTGTGACTGAATTGACTTAAACATTCTATCCCTAAGCTAGCTGTGGGTTCTTGGCAGCGACGTCGGCGTGGGCGGCAGCGGCGTCGGCGTTGGCGGCAGAGCGATCGGTCGATGAGCTTTGGTTCCCATGAATTGAAAGCTGCGTTTGCAAGATCTGCATTTATTGGTTATTGGCGGATGTTTATATTTGGGCTTCTGGAGAATTTGTTTATTTAGGTTCTTGACTCCCGTTGCGATATTGTGCAACTAAGTCTGAAGTGTTTTGTTTAGGTCGGCCACTGTGGGAATTGTGCAACAACATTGTTGTAGTTAACTCTTCCCCCTTAAAATCCTGCTTGTCCTCAAGTAGGCTTTTTTTTAAAAAAATGGAATGTTGTTGAATTCGGGTTGAATTTTTTTCGGTTTGAAGTTGGTCATCTTAATGTCGTTGTTGCTTATTGGTGTGCTGGTTGGTTGTATAATTGTAGTGATTGGTTTTGGTTGAATTATTATTTTTTGTTTTCGGCGACATAAGAATTTGAGTATTGCGGCCGTTATTGCCGCAGTGAAGAAAAGACCGAACCCAGCGATGCGATTTGTTGTTGAGTGTGATTGTAAATACTGAATTTTATTTGTATTTTTTATGTGGAGAGCCTGCAAAACCTCCAAGGATAGTATTTGTAATTTTTTTTTCCTCTATTGGGGTCATTTGTATGATGGGGACTCTGGGTTTTAATATGGTTTCTTCGACGTTGTCGAACTCCTTTCCATTTATTATAATCGTTTCATTCCAGAATTCAATGAGATAGGAACCCGTTATTTTTTTATCCGTGTTGTTCCATCGCACCGATCCGTTAAAATTGTTTAGGATTATGATGCCCTCGTCGATTTCCTCAAGCTCTGGGATGTGATCCGCATTACTGAAGTCACACAGCGCTTCCTTTCCCTGAATTAACTTAGGAATACAATTTGTGTGTTCTAGGTTAACAATTTGTTGCTTATCACATAATTTATTATTATTGAAAGATTTACAATTTTTAAGAATTCCATATATATTATTTTGGGAAATAAAAATTTCATTTACTTTAAGATGAATTATTGTGTTGTTTCGAACAATAGGCCTGATAATAATGTTTTGATAATCTATTTCATCTACAATGGGTATTTTAATAATGTAAACAAGAGCGGTTTTATTATGAAATATTGATACGTCTGAAAATTCTAACATTTCTTCAATTGATAGATCAAGCATTTTTCCTTTTTTAATTATTTTATTTACTTCAATTAATTCGTTTTCATTTAATAGGAACGTGTTAATGATATTAAGTCTTGCCCATTGGATTGCAAATTTAATATTAATTAATTCTTCTTTGATCAACCGGACTTGATTTTGTAAGCTAATGGCAATTGTATCACTAAAATGGCTTTCTTTTCTTATTGTATTTGTTAACATATTTGATATTGTTGTTAGGTTATTAATTCTAGTTTCGAATTGTTTGTTTATGATAACCTGTTCATTGTTATTTGTTAATTTAGGTTGGTTGCTTAATCTTTTATTAACCGCTTCATGCGGACACTACTGAACCTTTCTTGTTCACACGCTTCAAGCAAGTAGTTCGGAATATAATATGTTGCTCGTAGGCAACTTTACTTAAAGCTACAAATGAGAGCTGTTGCGCGTAGGCAACTTAGCGACAAAAGAGATGCATTAGAACTGCGGTGTCTACAACAAATTATTTCCAACACTCCTTCTCAACGCAGTTGTCTATTTTTCAAATCTAAGCATACCCATCAATAAACTTTCTTATGCTTAATTTACTCAGGTTTTTGGTTAGAACATCCGAATCAACTTCCGTAAACAATCAATAACAATTGTTCTTAACCATTCTCTAAAAGGTATAATCTTGTGCTTACTGCGCGCGTGGAACTTACATCCTTCGCTAAACATTGCGCGCTTTGGTTATCGCTAAATCTTGGTTCCAGGTCCTTACTGAAACCCATTTCGTTCAAACTTTAGATGTAGGCAGCCTCCTTAGCTGCTGTTGAAAGTGCCACAATTCAGCTTCCGTGCTGCTTAATGACACGACGCTCTGTTTCTTAGACTCCCAGGAGAAAGCAGCGCCCGCTGCAAAGAACGCCCATCCACTGAAGGATTTCCGACTGACTGTCTCCACCCACAGCATCGACGAAAAGTTGTTACCGTCTTCTTGTGTGCACTTCTGTTGTCTCTTGTCTCACCTGCTTACACCTCAAAGTTCCTGTAGGATCTCATTCTCTGCGCCACTTCTCACGATGCAAAACCGGCCGTGTAGTAATGGCCAAACATTATGAACCACAGACTGATTGAACTTGGCTCGCTCGTTGCATTCGTTTTCACCTGTTTGACCTGCCTCGAGGAATGGCGTTGGGCTTGCAACTTGCATGCCAACTCACGCAGGAGACCCTCGAAACTGTTTATGGCCCACTACGCTGCCATTTCACCTTCACGCTCTATTTCCATGCCTAGGAAAGTTTTACTGGCCGCCATCTACCACCTCAAACTCCTGTAATCGTGCCTTCACGCTCAGAGGTCTTCTTTCTCGTACTGGCCACAATAGGTCGTCAACATAACGACACGAGTCGAGATTACTCGGCCCTACTGTGATAGACATGGCTCACTGGGGCAGGGAACGAAACCAACTTCACAGCACCAGTTACTTCTCGTTCCATTCTCGACCGCTTTGTTTCACCGACAGCGACTTTTTAAGCATCAGTACTTGTCCAGGAACGCTTCATTGACAAATCCCTCTGGTTGTCGCATTACACTTCGTCTTGCAGCTCACTGTTGATAAGCAGACGAAACGCATGGTGCAAACATACCATCTCCACCCTGCACACCAGTCTGTTGTCGAAATCTCCACTGGTAACGTATCTGTGTATTACGCCGTATTGTTGAGAGCAGCCCTTAGCCACCAAGCGAGACTTGAACCGTTGAACCTACCATCTTTGTCACGCTTCACTGCAAACACCCTTTGCTACCGATTCCTTCTTTCCTTTGGAAATCCACCACGTCCAGTTTTGTTGGCTTGAAACTGTTCACTCCTTCTCATCGATCTCTCCATTCATTCGCAAAAGCGAACTCAAAGCATCTTTAACATTCAATGGTAATTAATCATCTGTTGACTACATTACAGTGATGTTTCGTGGGCGCCCTTCTCCCAGTGCGTACATTCTTGGCCGTCCAGTCCCCTTTTGTTGCTTGCATCGTCTGGCTCGACTTCGCCCTGTTCCTCGTTACTCCTTCTACAATTCAAGATTCACTTCGTCTTCCTCGGCGTCATCCACATTCTCTTCGCGGTCTTCTTCATGTAGCTCTCTGCATCAGGCTCTGGCATAGCACCATGTCGACCTCGTCAAGCAGGACGAAGTCATTTCTTTACGCCGTCATCAACCAAATCCCCTTCGGAAAAACGTCACGTGCTTCACTTTTCGTGTGCTTGGATTAAACAGACGGTATGCCTTGGCGGTTTCGGAAAACCAACCAGCACTCGCTCCTCGCCCTTTGGTAGAAACTTCTTGCTGTGCGTCTTGTTTAGACATGGCCTTTGTGCCGAATACTCTTATATGGCCCACATATGGTTTCTACCAGACCAGACTCCAAGGGTGTCATGTCATCCAAGTAGACGTCTCAAGCGATTTCGCAAAGCTGCCGTCTTCACAGCTTCTGCCCAGAAAGCCTCCTTTATCCAGAGTAGAATCATGCTTCGTGCCATCTCACTAGCGTTCTGTTCGCACGCTCTGCAACACCGTTCTGCTGGGGTGTATGCGGCACAGTCAACTGCCTCTTTATGCCGTTGCTCACTAAGTATTATCGAAGACGCCACTCAAAATTCACGCCCATTATCGCTTCGGACACACTTTACTTTTGCCCAGTCTGTTTTTCTGCAAACGCTTTAATTCCTTGAATTTGTCAAATTCACACGTGTTTTCAAAAAACATACAAAACAATCGTGATTTGTCGTCAAGAAAGTGGCAAAGTAGCGCGAACCGCCAACGGAGCTTGTACTCATTGGGCCGCAATGTCAAGAATTCCAAACCTCTTTGGCGCGATTCTCAGATTTCTTTGGAAAGCTCTTCACATTGATTTTACACTTTGCGCAATTTCGCATAAGATTTTTCATATCAAAACACTGCGCTTTTAACCCATGCACCAACTGATTTTGATCATTTATTAGGCTGGCAAAATTCAAAGACCAAGCCGATTAGCCACTTTAAATTCCGATACATTGCATGTGCGAAAAAACACTTTCTCCTTTTGCTTCGAGAAACAAATTCTGCCTCTCAGTGGCCTCAAAATACATCGCCTTCGCGATTTTGAATTAAGCACTTTTGCTCGAATTAACATAAATCCCTTTTGAACTACTTTTACACCGATATGAAGTTACACTGCAATCTTTCAAAAGTGTATCAGTCAAATCAATGTGAATTTTTAACTAATCGCACTGTCCATACCAAAGCATCTAGTAATTATTCCAGCTAGCATATTTCTCTTTATGCACTTTCAAATTAAGAAGCTTGATCGGTCGCTACACAATGTGTTGTGGCGCCGCTGTCCAACACCAACGTTTCTCTCAAAACCACCACCATTTGAGTGCCTTGCCGATGCAAAACTGCGACGATTTCTTACTCTCTTTGTCTCTCTCGTCACTCTCCGTCTTGTTTTCATTGTCTTTGACGCGACATTTGCACTATGTGCCCGCGACGACCACACGTCCAGCAACCATCTTGCTTTGACTTTTTCTTTTCGCTCTGCCTTTTTCGTGTTTACCGTTGATCCTTCTGCGTTTGACTTTTAGCAACTGACGAAAACATTTTCTGCTCTCCCTTTTGATCTACGTCTAAGATGCGCCGTTCACTCTTTTCGAGCAATTGATTTTTAACGCGCTTAGCGATGGCAACTCATCTCGCGTCTCCACGGCGACCACAAAGTTGTCGTATGCGTCCGACAAACTTGACAACAGCAAATGGAAAGACATTCTTCGCTCAAAGTAAAGCCTATCTCACTTAGCTTTTCGACCAGCTCTGTAAATTACTAACATGCTCTGTCATATTAGCCGAATCCGTCATTTTAGCGCAACAAATGTTTCAGTAAAGTCACACGACGCGCAGGCCCCATTGGCATGTGGATTTCCTTCCATCTGGTCCAGGCATTTGTCGCTGTCTCGCAATTCTTTACATGGTTTATTTGTGACGGTTTTATACAAAGTATAATGCATGCTAGCGCCTTCTCGTCTTTTTTATCGAATAAGGCTTTCTGCTCAGCACTGTCCGTTTCGTTTTTCACGACACGACCACACACATACTGCCACAAGTCTGAATGTATTAAAACACTCTTCATTTGAACGACCCATGCACTGTAATTTTGGTCGTCCAATTTCTCGATCGAGTTCATTGCGGTATTCATCTTTGCATTTAATTATTCCCAGAACAATCGAACTAGACTGGGCCCATAACCTGTTAATTTAGGTTGGTTGCTTAATCTTTTATTAACCGCTTCATGCGGACACTACTGAACCTTTCTTGTTCACACGCTTCAAGCAAGTAGTTCGGAATATAATATGTTGCTCGTAGGCAACTTTACTTAAAGCTACAAATGAGAGCTGTTGCGCGTAGGCAACTTAGCGACAAAAGAGCATGCATTAGAACTGCGGTGTCTACATACAAATATATTTATTTCCAACATTATTATTTATAAGATTATTTAGATTATTTTCTATTGATATGAGGTCGTTATGGTCTGGACTTCCAGCAATATATTTCCAAGCAGATCCAAGCCAATTTATGGATCTAACTTGTCTTTGATTAAATTTAGTTGTAATTGTACGTAGGGTAAAAATAGCCTGTTCTATTTCGTGATTTAAGGTGTGGTACAGATTGCTTGTTCGGAGATTTTGTTCAGTATGTTGTTGAAGCTGATCAAGTGCTTCTTCTATTTGATTAAGATCTATTATGTGTAATATTTTTGCAGTAGAAATTTTTAACTTCCCTGTTCCTTTATAGATGGTTATTGTTTGGGACTCTGTATAGTTAGTTATGTCCACCATTGCCCATACCAGTGACGGAAACATTAAAATTAAGGGGATCCTGAAATTATGGAAATAATTGTAAGTTAACAACCTGGTTATTTTACGTGTATGGTCCGATCCCTTCATGATCGGATGAAACACGCAGTCGGACAACATTTTTCTAATATTGTAAGTGTTCTTACAAAAGTATTATTTAATTAAATTTTTTTTTTTTTTTTTTTTTTTTTTTTTTTTTAAAGTCGGACTGACACGGATAATTAGTTTATATATTGATCTCTGATTTTTTTTTTTATTTATTTTTTTTTTTTTTTATTTTATTTATTTATTCCTGAGTTGATTTCGGACATAGAGATCAAAGTTACCCATTAACTTTTAATATTACTTTTATGGACAATTCTTCCGGCTTCGGTTAGGATAGTTGTGTTCCTATCTTCTTTGACAATTTCTCTTTTGAATCGTGGAGATAATTTTGAGCCTAGTCTGGTATTTCGTTTAACAAATACTTCTTGCCCTGGCGTGTAGGTCTGTAATTTATTTCTGGATTTATTATGGTTTTCTACGTCTGTTTTCTGTTTTTCCCTAAGTATGGCAATGTTGTCTTGTCTACTTTTGTCATATTGTTCTGGGTCAGTGGTAACGTTTCTGCCAAAGAAAACTTCAAGTGGTCGATTTTTTTGTCACTGAGTGTATTGAGAAATTGTATTCGTAAACTGCCCTGTCCAATAGTTCTTCAAATGTCTTATGAATTTGTTTAGTCTTTAAGCATCTCATGATTTCGGAGAGGGTGGAGTGAAATCTTTCTACTTGTCCATTTACAGAACTCTTATATGGGGGAGCCCTAAAAACTTCTATTCCCAATTGGTCTTTGAGCATGAAAAGAATTGTTGCTGAGTTGAATGATTTTTCGTTATCCATAACAACACATTTGGGTACGCCGTAATAGAATAAGATGTCATGTAAGGGTAATTTAATGTCTGCTATTGATTTTGAATTTATGATTCTTGTCTGTGCTAGTTTAGAGAATTTGTCTATTGCTGTCAAAACTAATTTTTTTTCGGTCGAAAATATGTCGATATGTATTGTATGTCCTGGATATTCTGGAATGGGTGTTTTAAAGATTTCTGGGTTTGTGGGATGTCTATCGTATTTTTCTTCTTTACATACCCTACATTGTTTTACGAGTGTTGCTATTTTTTGCTTCGTTTTGGGGAAATAATAATTTTCGGAAATTTGAATTTTGTTTT
The DNA here is from genome assembly GCA_035047525.1 of Drosophila quinaria. Classification (NCBI taxonomy): domain Eukaryota; kingdom Metazoa; phylum Arthropoda; class Insecta; order Diptera; family Drosophilidae; genus Drosophila; species Drosophila quinaria. The sequence continues at coordinate 13,316 of JAWNPO010000276.1, read as the reverse complement.
CTTCTGCGTTTCGGTGAGCTCTAGTATGTGCTTGTAGAATTTTCTCGGTTTGTTCAGTTTCGTTTGTCAAGTCTTCAACCTTACGTTGCGTAAATCTGACCTTAATGGACCTAAAGTTTCCTGGGTATAATCTTTGAATCTGACCCATGATGTCTTCTGTTGTATAGATCCCATTTACAATTGACGGGTTTAAATGCTTCTTCAGAAGTTTGAGTAGGTCGTCATCGGTAAAGGTTTGTTGTGATATAATGTGTCTATGGAATGTGGGAAATGGTAAGACAAATTTGTAATCTGGAGGCTGTTCTTTCTGAATGAATATTTGGTTTTTGAATGCATTTATAGGAACTTCAATACTGGGAATAAGATCATGTCCTGAGCTACTAGCGCTATGTTGTGTTGTTGTTAGTGCATTTATCTCGTTTGTTTTCGGTATTCTGGACAATGCATCGGCTACTATGTTTTCCTTTCCTGGTTTATAAAGTAATTCTTTATTGTACTCGTCTAGGTATGATTTCCATCTCCTAATTGCTATGCCACCTTTCCAGTTGCAGTCATGTGTCAATGGCTCGTGATCTGTATAAATTTTTACTTTCGAGCCTCCATACAAATAGCTTCGTAATGAATTTACTGCCCATGATATGGCCAGCATTTCCTTTTTCGCTGTTTCGTATCCTTCTTCTGTTTTGGAAAGGGTTCTGGAGATAAATGATATAGGCCTGTCATTCTGTGAGAGTACTGCTCCAATTGCAAAGTCTGAAGCATCTGTTGTAAGTACGAACTCTTTATTGAAGTCGGGATAATGCAATATTACTTCATCGGAAATTAAGCAATTTTTTAATTTTTGGAATGCTTCTAGTGCTTCGTTATTAAACTGAATCGTCTTTTTAGCTGAAGCCCCTTTGGATACGCGACCGTCTTCTCCTCTCAATAAAGTTGTAAGGGGTTTGGCTAATTTAGCGTAGTCTCTTATAAACCTTCTGTAGTAACCTGAGAGTCCGAGAAATGACCTTAATTCTTTCAATGTCTTTGGAGTAGGATAATTGGCTATGACTTCTACTTTATTTGGATTCGTTTCTATGCCCTTATCTGAAATCACAAAACCTAAAAATTCTACCTTTTTCTTAAAGAATTCGCATTTGTCCAACTGGCATTTAATGTTTGCTTTATTTAATGTTTCAAAAATCTGTTCCAGATTGTTTTTGTGTGTCTCTTCGTCTTTGCTGAAAACTATTATGTCGTCTATGTAAATGTAACAAATTTTTCCAATGTGTTCCCTTAATATGTCGTCAAGAGCTCGCTGAAATATTGAAGGTGCGTTTTTTAACCCAAAGGGCAGTCGTGTAAACTCATATTTTCCATTATTTACTGAAAAGGCTGTTTTCTCGATATCCTTCTCTTTCAAAAGTATTTGGTGGAATCCACTTTTGAGGTCCAAAACGGAAAAGAGCTTATTACTTCCTAATTGTGCCAATACACCATTTATATCTGGCAAGGGATACCTGTCTGCTATTGTTACACTATTGAGTTTTCTGTAATCAATTACCATTCTGTATTTTTTAATATTTGAGGCGTCTAATTTTTTTGGAACAATCCACACAGGTGAGTTGTACGGAGAACGGGATGGACGTATTATTCCGTTATCTAAGAGTTCGTTGATCTGCTTGTTAACTTCTTCTTTTAGAGACATTGGGTATTGATAAAATTTGGAATATACTGGAGTATCTGTATTCGTACGAATTTCTGCTTTAACGTTGGTAGTGTAGGTCAGTTTTTCATTAGGATCAGAGAATAAATTTGGAAATTTCTTTACAAGATGACTTAAATCTGTTTTCTGACTTTCAGTGAGATGTTCGGTTCTTGGAATTATTGTATTTACTGATTGAAATTTTTTCTCCTTTATAGGTATACGGATTTTATTTTTGATAATCATTAATTTCTGTCTAGTGTCAATGACTGCACCTAATTCTCTTAAACTGTCATTTCCCAATATTGCGTCAAAAGATTTTAATGTGTGTAATAAGAAAAATTTCACAGTTATGTCGGGATCATTAAATAGATTGGCTATCTTGTGATGGGTAATATGATTATTACCTCCAACAGAGACTGCTGTGAACGAGTTTTTATTTGGAATTGGATTTGCTACGTATTTGGGTTGAATATAATTTCTATTGGATCCTGTATCGATTAGTATTTTCAGTATTTGTCCACTCCTCACCTTGCATTCAAAATAGGGAAGCGAGGAGTCACTTATTCTAAAAAATTAAGATAAGTGTAGTCGTATTGGTCGTTGTCATCGGTTTCATCTATTTGTTCTGTGTATTCCACAAGGGTTTCGGGAAAATCATTTTGTGCCTCGCATTCTGACATAATTTGCTCATACCCTGTGTCCGTTGATGTTTTTTCCGAGTCTGCATTTTCTTCGTTCGAACATGTTTGGATATTAAAATTTCTTTGCCTTTTAGCTGGGTCGTTTATTGGCATAGGTGGTCTTTTTCCGATTTCAAATTGTGGTCTGTTAATGTAATTTACTTGTCTGGACTGTATGGATCTATCGACTTCCATTGGAACCGGTCGCGGTTGAGGCTTCGCAGCCATAGGTCTAAATGGAGCTGGTTGATAAGGTGGTAATTGCTGAGGAAAATTTTGTCTCGGCAAGTTTGTAATACCTGAAGGAAATTGTTGTGTGAACGGTGGTTGTTGTCCAAAAGGTGTATTAAATTGTCGCTGTGTTACTGTTTGATTTTGAAATGGAAACTGTCTCTGAGGAATAGGGGGTGGATTACGGTATCCTTGGTTAACTGGCATTTGCAAATGGCGAGGTGTCGACAAAGGCTTTTGATTTGATCGGAAATTGGTAGGTGGAACTCTACCGTTAGCATGATTTGAACGGAAACTTTGGTTTTCCAATTTGAGACACAAGTGTAATGCAGTGGGGAGGTCTACTGGCTCCTTTATTCCGAGTAATCGAGACATATCACCGCGTAACCCTCGAACGAAAGTGTCTAGGGCCTTATCTCGGTAAGACTTTTTCATGGTTGTTTCTGCCTCATGACCTAGTCCCATGCAATTGATTTTGTTGAGAATGAGAGATAAATGTCTGTAGACAACTTGGAAATAATCTTCTACTGATTGATGATTTCCCTGCACTATTGTGGTCATTTGGTATTCTAAGGTACCCAAATCTCGTTTGTCCGCGTAGTGCAAAGCGAGGCAGCTTGAAATAGCCTCCCAATTTAATGGCACATTATAAGCTTCAAGTGCCGTATCGGCATCTCCTGTAATTTTAGTCCGTATGGTATGTAAGATACCGAAGTATTTGGATGTTCCTTTTAGGTTGTCGTATACTCCGATGATCCTATCTATTCCTTTTTTCCAGGAGCTGAATTCTACTGGATTTCCGTAGAATTCCCTTATACCCTTCACTACATCGGGAACTCGATCTAAATCTGTCAAGTTTGCTAGATGCTCTCTACTTATGTCTTGACTGGGTGCATTAGCAAAGTCATTTACATTGTTATTTAGGGATTGTAAAAACGTTGGTAATTGTTGGTTTAATACTTCGCCGATAATTGATTCCAATTCGCGTCTCCTTTGCTCTTCCATATTTCTGTTTTGCTGAGGGCCTATTTGTCTTTCGGGATAATGTAAATCTCTTTGTTCTTGCTGCTGTTCTAACTGTTCGTTCGGGATAAGAATAGGGGGTCTGAGTAAATTGTTTGGATTTGCCATTAAGTGTGTCGAATAAAGTGAATTTGATATAGAATAAATCGAGTTAGAATTGGTACAATGAACAGGGTGAATCGAAAATATATTAATTAAACCTTTATATTATTTTTTTATTTGTGAAAACCAGTGGCTGGTTTTTCCCTTCTACTTTGGAGGGTCCGGGGGAGTCGCAAAGTTGGGATATTTTATACTGCGGTTGCAGTGGATTATTTTGTTATATTTTTACGTTTTGTTATATTGTTTTAAATATTTATTTTTATCTTAATTTTAGCAAATGATTTTACCTACATTATTTATTATATTGTATTAACTTAATTTTATTTCTTGTTTTTAGTTAACTTAATTTTATTATTTTTTTGGTTTGTTTTCTTTGTTTGTGCTTTGTTTCACTTAAATTTTTTTTTTTTAAATTTGTTTGGTTTGGATTTTCTTTGTTTGTTCTTTTGCTTTCACTTAATTTTTATCACTTAATTTATACTTATATTACATTGTTGATGCAGCTACTCCCACGATGGTCCGGATGTCTCCTTTTCGAGGTCTACTTAGGATCCTGCGACGCACACTTTAGCTGGGTTGTCCTGGGGGCTGACCTTACAAGACTTGTAGACTGCCGATGAGCCGATAAAAATTAATTTACCGACCAAGTTCACTTCGATTTTCAAATTAATTGAAAAGAGTCACTTCGATATCGCGAACTTATGTTTAGGCCAACGTAGCCAGTATATTTTTAACTTATACTTTTCGCGAACTTAATCTTTCGAATGCTACGCTGGTCCCTGCTCGGGCGCCAGTTAATAAAAACTCTTGAAAATCTTAAAGGTTGTACTTCTTTATTGAAATCCAAGATTGTGACTGAATTGACTTAAAAAATCTATCCCTAAGCTAGCTGTGGGTTCTTGGCAGCGACGTCGGCGTGGGCGGCAGCGGCGTCGGCGTTGGCGGCAGAGCGATCGGTCGATGAGCTTTGGTTCCCATGAATTGAAAGCTGCGTTTGCAAGATCTGCATTTATTGGTTATTGGCGGATGTTTATATTTGGGCTTCTGGAGAATTTGTTTATTTAGGTTCTTGACTCCCGTTGCGATATTGTGCAACTAAGTCTGAAGTGTTTTGTTTAGGTCGGCCACTGTGGGAATTGTGCAACAACATTGTTGTAGTTAACTTATATGCCTTGTCCCACTGTGCCTCACAATGCTATGATCAGCTGTTGCGACAAGCGAATATGTAGAAATGCCCGAAGATGAAAGTGAGAGAGTATGCGATGACAGCTGTTGTTGAAGAGTCAACAACAACAACAATTATATGACCAATCACTTACCCAAACGAAGGGAAGTGTGTATGTATGTAATTAGCTTCTATAGCGAACGTCAGCACAAGAGAGTCCACGAAGTTAAGAGAAATGCAGCGGCAGTAAACAACAACAATGAAATGCGCGCAGAACTCAAAGCGAACGAAAAGGAACTTTGTATGTATGTGTGTGTGCGTGCAGACGTTTAGCTTCTATAGCGAACGCCAGCACAAGCGAGAATATAAAGTTGAGAGAGAGAGAGAACTGCAGCGGCAATAAACAACAACAATGATATGCGCGCAGAACTCAAAGCGAACGAAAAGGAAATATGTATGTATGTGTGTGTGCGTGCAGACGTTTAGCTTCGATTGAACGCCCGCACCAAGCGAAAGACAAATACGTTGAGAGAACTGCGGGGCCGATGTACTTTTCGGCTTCTGCAGCGAACGCCGGCAATAGAGAGACGATGATGAGAACAGCTACGGTAAATTCAGCAGCAGCGATGGGAAAGCGAAGGCGGGAAGTTGTACGCTCTGAGCTGTTCTTTTACCGCAAATGACATGTATGCAAGTAAGTTAGAATAGTGGAAACACTAAGCGAGATACTTTTGTTAACATTTATTCGAGCGATACGCTTCCTGGTGATACAAAATAAGATCTGAATTTAAAGAACATAAAAGCTTAACGTCCAACCTAAGCTCGCCGGCAGCGCTGCCGCTGAAGCCGTCAACCTCACATTGCTGTCCCACGGTAATGCAGCGTAAGCGCCTCGTGCATAGTGTCGCGTTACCCAGCGGATGTTGGGCAACATAATTGCAAGTTGTTGACCGATGGAGCTTGCCGAATTTGACGCTTTTGTTTACGCTAACTCGCTGACCACTGATAACGTTCTCTACTTCGGTTAGCGGGAAGCTCGTAGTTAACTACTCCCCCCTTCGAAGACCGACCGTCCTCGGTCGCGTTCAAAACTTTCACCAGCTCTACGATCTGTTGGGCGTTCCGACGTCTTCTTATGAATTGACACAGGAACACGGTGCCGCATGCTATGGCACAGACTCCAAGGCCCATTCCAACTGCCAGCGCAAATCTCGATTCCGATGAGACATCACTCTTGATCATCTTGATGTAGTTAAGGTTGTCTTCACTTAGGCGGCGCAGGTTTTTGGTTGACGTATTTCGTCCCATTTACGAGAGCATATGAGTCGAAAGTCAAAAGTTGGGTTCCGGAAACGCTAACCTCCTTGCTTCCGTCACATACCACAACTGCTGGCCTGTCGTTGATGATTAGGATTCCCTCGTCTACCACGGTGACTGGGTCCAAGTGGCTGGGCTGCGTACTCCTGCATGAAGACCTCGGGCGCATGTGTCCTCAGCTGTTTCCTCGCAGAATGTTGCCGTGCTTGTTGGGATACAACCCGTGACCGCTAGTATTTGGTTGCCACATTCTGCTACTATGTTGTCTTGAAGTCGCAGAACGGATTCGTTGTGAGTGACGGGGAAGATTGTTATTTTATGGCAGAGCTTGCTAACTTTAGGATATTTTATGATAAATTTAATTACATTAGGTGATTGTAAAACCTTAATTCTAGATACTCCTAAAAGGTCAGTAACACTAGTCTGGCTAGTAATGTCTCGTATAAGTGGGCAGTATCAATCTGTTCATTTTTTGAAAATTTGATTAGCTTGTTGACCGTATCAGTCAGTAGGTTAATTTGACTTTGAGTTCTAGAATTAATTTCGATTTGTTTGCTATTGGAATCTATTAGTCGTGCGCGTACGGCGTTCCCGCTATTACTTTTAGTGTTGTCCCTAAGAAGTCTAAACTTCTCGCTAGACGGTGATGAACGCTGAGAGCTGCCAACAAGTCCCGTACATGTCCAGTGTCTACCTCCAAGAGCTTGCGCATATGAGATTGTGGAAACATTTCCGTCAGTCTTTCGGTCTCGTCAGCCATGCGGGTGAACTCTGTAAGGTTCGTAGTATGGTGCAAGAAGTCGTAGTCCCTCCATACGAGTACATCCCCGTCCGTGACAGGAATATAGTTCGAGTGGGAGTAGTCCGTTATTCGTGCCGTTACTGTAGTCAGCATTAACAGTATCGTTCCGTACATCGTTGTCCAGTTGGTCCTGTAATGTAATTGTCCGTCAGTTGAAGTTTCGAAATAAAGTCTAAATCTAGCTTAATGAGTAAGTAAAACCTAACGGAGGTTGTCCTTGTGGACCACCCTCCCCTTAATGAGGACCGTTGTCCCCAAGTCCGCTTCTACCTTCTCCTCGTTGCACAATGGTGTGAGCTTATTCCCCAACCTCCTGTTTGTCTTGACGAGGACTTTTTCGCCAACTTCGAAAGCCCTGTTCTGTCTAGCCTGGTTGATTCGAGCACTTTGCACTAGTTGTGCTTTTTCGATCCTATCCCTGACGCCTTGATGGGCTTCCGGCCCGCTGCTATGCACGATGTCAACTGGTCTTCTGTCGGTGACCGAGTGAATTGTTTTATTATACTCGATCGTAGCCCGAAGAATTAGCTCGACTGTATTGCTGATGCCTCTCTGCAATTTGAGGCATCGGGAAATTTCTAGAAGAGTGCTGTGGAAGCGCTCAACTTGGCCGTTTGACGTGCTGTGCAACGGAGGCGCGTTTGCAGTGTTAACCCCAAAACTGTTTAACAATAGGGATGTTACAGTGTCAGACTTGAGTGAAGGCTCGTAGTCGCAATACACTTGTTTTGCATGGGGAAAAAAGTTCATAATCGTGAGCAATGGAGGTATAATGTCCTCGATCGTCCGGGACGCTATATGCTGAACAGTAGCGAACTTTGAATATTTGTCAATGCAGGTTAGAAAGTATTTCCGGTCTGTCGAGAAGATATCGATATGTAGCATCTCCCCGGTGCGTGAAGGGATTGGAGTTTGTCCAAGTTCCTGCTTCTTTGGATGTGTGTCATATTTCGCTTTCGTACAAACCCTACAATTGAGAATTACCTCGTTTGCGAGTTTGGTCATTTTTGGGAAGTAGTAATCGTTCATTACCTGCTTCACATTTTCTTGGGCGGCCCTATGGGCGCGATTATGCTCAGTGGTGATGATTTCCCTTCTCTCCCCACTATTGTAAACATCGTTGACAATGTTCTTACAATGCCAGAATTTTGTAGTGGGAAAAGATTTGACCAGTTCGTGTTGAATCTGGGCCAGGGTTGGAAGTTCGCAGAGTATCGCGTTTACCACATTTGGGTTGATCACTGATTTCACAATGTCAATAAGGGAATTTTTATCGACAAAGTTGATTACATATCGAGTTTTTTCTCCGAACAGGATGAAATTTCTCTTTAAGGGAAACCTGGCCTCCTCGATTACAATTTGGTTTCTGAAACAATTGACAGGCTTGGTGGTTGTCTCAATAGTGTAGGTCAGGGATTCCTCGATATGAATAGTAGCGGCGTCTGACTCAGGCTCATTATTCTCGAGCGCATTTATCTTTTGTCGTGATAAGGCATCAGCCACGTGATTCTCCTTACCAGGTTTGTAAAAAAGGTTTGCCCCTACCTCGTCAATGCGTGCTTTCCAACGCTTGATTTTTGCATTCGGGTTTCCCTCGGACACAGCAAACATAAGTGGCTGGTGGTCCGTGAAGATATTAACGTCTTTACCCCGTAAAGGTAATGACGAAGCTTGGCGAGAGCCCAAACAATGGCTAACAGTTCACGCTCGTTAGTAGCGTAATTTGCTTCCCTGTCTTTTAAAGTTCGTGATATCATGGTTATAGGCCTGCCGTTTTGCGAGAGAACTGCCCCAATGCCATAATCTGACGCGTCAGTGGTCAGATCAAATGGTTTTTTGTAGCCAGGGTACATGAGCAATACGTCTTCCGAGGCTAAGATATTTCTTAGTTTCTCAAAAGCGTTGCGTTGTTTCTCATTAAGTTTTACAGGGATCTTTTTCGACCTGTACTTACTTACGGAACCATTTTCACCTTTAAGGATATCGGAAAGGGGTTTTGCTATTGAAGCAAAATCTTTTATGAAGCAGCGGTAGTAGCTTGCTAACCCCAGGAACGACCTAATTGCGAAAAGTGAGTCTGACTCTGCGTACTGCTGGATGGCTTTTACCTTCTCAGGATCCGTTTTTGCGCCATTATTTGTCACGATGAATCCCAAATATTCAACGCTGTTTCTAAAAAACTGTGACTTTCCTTGGGCTACCCTCATATTTGCGTCCCGCAAACTTTTGAGAACCCATTGAACGTGCTTGACATGCTCCTTTTCACTTTCGGAAAAGATAATGACGTCATCGACATAGACATAGCATGATTTGCCAATCTGTTCTCGAAGAACGTCGTCAATGGCCCTTTGAAAAATGCTGCCAGCGTTTTTCAGGCCGAATGGCAGTCGACAGAATTCATATTTTCCGCCGCTAACCGAAAACGCCGTTTTTTCCCTATCTTGCTCCGCCAGAGTTATCTGATGGTAGCCGGACTTGAGATCGAGCGTTGTAAAGAACTTTGCTTTACCTAAGTTCGCCAAGATCATCGTTATGCTTGGCATGGGGTACTTGTCGGCAATTGTGTATTTATTCAGTTTCCTGAAATCAATCACTAGTCGTTTTTTCCTATTGCCGTCACTGTCGATACCCTTCTTGTCCACCACCCAAACTGGGTTGTTGTAGGGTGAACTAGACTTTCGAATGATGCCGTTTTTTAGAAGGTCGTTTACCTCTGAGGCAACAAAGTCATCTACACCGCGCGGGTATGGGTATAGTTTTAAATGGACAACTTGATCGCTCACTGTTCTTATAGTGGCGACAACAGCCGTGTTAAAAGGCAGAGACTCGTTAGGGTCCGCGAATGCGTTTGCACAATCTTTTAACATTTGCAAGAATTGCGGTTTTACCGCAATTGGAACTTCGATGTCAAGAATCTTTGAATGATTCACATCTCTGCAATTATGGTAGTGTATCTTTTCTTGAACACCACCCGCTACCAAAGTACCTTTTTTCAGGCTGATAGTGGCATCGACTTGCTTTAACAGGTCGAGGCCAATGATTCCGTCAAATGTGGACAGGTTTTCCAAAATAAAAAATGTTGCCCTCTGTCCAAACATCGGTAACAAGCACTTCTTAGTTATGCTGTTCGAACCGTGAATGGATTGGATGACAAACTGGGATTCGACCGGGCCTACACCTTTTAGTTGTTCAAAGGGTTTGATGTAGTTTTTAGAGGCGCCCGTGTCGATTAATAGTTTAAGGCTTACCCCCGCTACTCTTCGCCGAAGGAACGGCAGCAGGGACTGTGCCCTAAATAATTGACGCTGTCAAAAAGGAAGTTGGCGCTGTCGTACTCGTATTCATTATAGGATCCGTCTTCGATCTCGGCTATGTTCTCCTCAGCTTTCCCGCTGTAAGTCGTATCTTGATCCGTTTCAGCTGAGACATGGTCTACCCTTTGGCGCCTTTGGCCAGATACCCGTTCGGACGTATTGGAGCGTTTCATGGTTTGACCCTGGTTTTGATTAACCCTTCCAGAGCCTTGAGCCTTTTGAAAGCTCGTGGGTTGCCTAAATTTGGACATCGAATGGTCAACGTCCATTGGTTCCACCCCTGATGAATTACTTGTTGTAGGGTTAGCTGCCTCAGACCTCTGTTGCCATTTCTGTCTTTTAAATGCTGGGCTTCTGCCCTGGTTATTCTGAGCATTGGGTTTTTGCTCCTGAGACTTATAATTGTGGCGACTCTGGTTTCGTGACTCATTCCTATTAAGTTTCTCCTCCTGACCCCTGGCATAGCTTGTCGCAATTGCGTATCGTTCATGGTTGGCTTCCACCTCTTGGGCCAATGCTAAGGCAGAGGGCAAATCCGAAGGGTGCGCCGCAAACAGAACGTCGGTCAAACTTCTCTTTAGGCCGGAGATAAATACTCGTAACGCATCTCCCCTGAATTTTTCGCACATGCCCTTTGCTAAATCCTTGTCGTAGGTCATGTTTACTTTGTTAGTGAGCAAGGTGAGCTTTTTCTCTACCTCGTCATAGTACTCTAAGATACCCATTTGTCCCTGTCTCAGCGTACCCATTTCTTGTTCAATAACGTGTATGGGTCTCTTATCACCATAAGTGAAATCGAGGCGAGCTATGATCGCTTCGAAATTAATGACTGTATTAAAAGAAGCCAGAACTGCCTTAGCAGGTCCCTTTACTTTGTTACGAATAATTATGACAGCCTGATAATGTCGTGAACTACCGACATAATTTTCGAAAATTTTGTACGAAGCATGGGCCGCTTGTCGCCAGGCTACGTATGTGTCATGTGTCCCAAGGAAGTCGGGTAAGCTTTTTACCGCGTCCATGGGTTCATCACAAGTTCTACCCGGAATAATTTCCGCCTCTTTTTACACTTTTACCTCAGGAGTTAATAACCTTGTTGCCTCTAGTCGCCCTGACAATTCTTCTATTTTCTTTTCTAGTTCCGCCCTCATCTGCTGTTCTCTTCTATTTGATTCCTCGGCTTGAAATCTTAAAGCAGCATCGATGATCGTGCGCATTTGGTTTGCGTCCATTTTGTCGAAATTATCTTCTGAGTGGGCAGCTTGAACTTGAGATACCTGCCAAAGGTCTTGTACTAAGTCTGCTAATTCGCTATCGTCTGAATCGGTTCGTGTTCTATAACTCATAAGACTCAAACTACTACGATACGTAGCATACGAAACCAAAAGAATAAATGATTTTTGACACAAGAACAGGAAACTCACAAATTTAGCATAAATATTTATTTTTCACAACTTTAAAAACCCATGTGATCTCAAGTATTTAATCGAAAGGCTCACTTACATGCTCTCTCTTATTTATGCGACTATTTGTGCGGGTGCTGCTGCTTCGTTGATGTTGCTGCTCCGTTGATGTTGCTGCTCCGTTGATGTTGCAAGGCTTCTTTATTTTCTTCTCCGCTGCCCGAAGAGCTCCTGCGGCTTCGGTGTACTTTGATGTTGGCTTTGTTTTACTTGCAACTCGTTTGTGTTGCACTTCACTTGTGTTGGTTTGGTTTAGTTTTTTGTTTTTACTTGCAACTTATTTGTGTTGCATCACACTTCACTTGTGAGTTGTATTTTAGTTTTATTAATCCGCGACGCGAGGGATTTATTTATTCAACCGTTAGTTACCGTGGTTGGGCGCCAGTAAGTAAGAATAGTGGAAGCGATACGCTTCCTGGTGATACAAAATAAGATCTGAATTTAAAGAACATAAAAAATTAACGTCTAACCTAAGCTCGCCGGCAGCGCTGCCGCTGAAGCCGTCAACCTCACATTGCTGTCCCACGGTAATGCAGCGTAAGCGCCTCGTGCATAGTGTCGCGTTACCCAGCGGATGTTGGGCAACATAATTGCAAGTTGTTGACCGATGGAGCTTGCCGAATTTGACGCTTTTGTTTACGCTAACTCGCTGACCACTGATAACGTTGAGTCAGCACGTCTGGGGAGCGCGCTTGGCAAATTCTCTTCTCTACTTCGGTTAGCGGGAAGCTCGTAGTTAGCTTGCATAGGCAATAAGTGCATACCATGTATATATGTGTGTTACTTACGGCTTATTGCCTTAATACCTGTGACTGACCATGGGCGTGACAACAGTTATCCTGTCTCATCATTTTCCACAACAAATGACTCCAAGTTAAAGATGTCCAACAACGATCCAGTGACGATCCAACAGCGACTAATTCCTGGAGCAATCAAACGGCGACTAAATCCTGTTGCAATCCAAACCAATCCAACGACGAAGCGTATCCAGCAGAGTGTCCACCCGGGGGCGCCAAAAATGATTGTTCAACAATCTCCAATGTGCCGTCAAGCACAAGCAACTTATTATTTGTTAAGTTAAAGGGACACTGGCTACGGACAGACGGACTGGTTTAAAGAAAAACGTCTTGCTTGTTCGATCTTCAATTCAGAGTGAGTTTAATTTTGTATGAGAAGCGTTTAAGCGGCTGCCGACTGCAACCGAAGCGACGGACATCGCGACGACTGAGTGCGCCGAGTATAAGAGAGATTTACAATGTAAGAGTGCATTAGAATGCTCTCTTATCATAACTTAGATTTACATAATTCAATAGCAATTCAAATACAATTCATTTTTCTCTTTCCTTAAATCTACTTATATTGACGAAATGACTGAACAGTCATGAACCCCTATTCATGGGGTACGATCGAATTTAAAAAAAAAAAAATTTTTTTCAAACCCAATATTGTTGAGTCAATTTATTCATATTGAGGCCAAATTATGATCAAAAAGATATTCCGCATGTAGATCGAATGAGTTTTCACAAAATTAT
>JAWNPO010000275.1:0-17082 GCA_035047525.1 Drosophila quinaria | reverse complement strand
CTTTGACCAAATTTGGTCAGGATGTAAGAGACAGTCCCAAACATACAATCTATGAGTTAGGTTGAGATATCTTAAGAAATAAAAAAGTTTTTCATACTAAAGGTTATTTTGCATCCGATTGTTCCTATGGCAGCTATATGATATAGTCATCCGACTTTGACCAAATTTTGTCAGGATGTAAGAGACAGTCCCAAACATACAATCTATGAGTTTGGTTGAGATATCTTAAGAAATAAAAAAAGTTTTTCATACTAAAGGGTTTATTTTGCATCCGATTGCTTCCTATGGCATGATATAGTCATCCGACTTTGACCCAAATTTGGTCAGGATGTAAGAGACAGTCCCAAACATATATGAGTTTGGTAGAGATATCTTAAGAAACGAAAAAAGTTTTTCATACTAAAGGTTACTTTTCTGCGATTGTTCCTATGGCAGCTATATGATATAAGTCATCCTGACTGTGACCAAATTTGGGCAGGATTAGAGACAGTCCCAAACATACAATCTATGAGTTTGGTTGAGATATCTTAAGAAAATAAAAAGTTTTTCATACTAAAAGTAAATTGCATCCGATTGTTCTTATGGCAGCTATATGATATAGTCATCCGACTTTGACCAAATTTGGTCAGGATGTAAGAGACAGTCCCAAAGCATAACTAATCAGTTTGGTTGAGATATCTTAAGAAATAAAAAAGAATTTTTCATACTAAAGGTTATTTTGCATCCGATTGTTCCTATGGCAGCTATATGATATAGTCATCCGACTTTGACCAAATTTGGTCAGGATGTAAGAGACAGTCCCAAACATACAATCTATGAGTTTGGTTGAGATATCTTAAGAAATAAAAAAGTTTTGTCATACTAAAGGTTATTTTGCATCCGATTGTTCCTATGGCAGCTATATGATATAGTCATCCGACTTTGACCAAATTTGGTCAGGATGTAAGAGACAGTCCCAAACATACAATCTATGAGTTTGGTTGAGATATCTTAAGAAATAAAAAAGTTTTTCATACTAAAGGTTATTTTGCATCCGATTGTTCCCATGGCAGCTATATGATATAGTCATCCGACTTTGACCAAATTTGGTCAGGATGTAAGAGACAGTCCCAAACATACAATCTATGAGTTTGGTTGAGATATCTTAAGAAATAAAAAGTTTTTCATACTAAAGGTTATTTTGCCATGGCAGCTATATGATGTAGCATCGACATTTGACCAAATGTTCTGGTCAGGATGTGAGACAGGTCCCAAACATACAATCTATGAGTTTGGTTGGAGATATCTTAAGAAATAAAAAAGTTTTTCATACTAAAGAGGATTTTGCATCCGATTGTTCATATGGCAGCTATATGATATAGTCATCCGACTTTGACCAAATTTGGTCAGGATGTAAGAGACAGTCCCAAAACATACAATCTATGAGTTTGGTTGAGATATCTTAAGAAATAAAAAAGTTTTTCATACTAAAGGTTATTTTGCATCCGATTGTTCCTATGGCAGCTATATGATATAGTCATCCGACTTTGACCAAATTTGGTCAGGATGTAAGAGACAGTCCCAAACATACAATCTATGAGTTTGGTTGAGATATCTTAAGAAATAAAAAAGTTTTTCATACTAAAGGTTATTTTGCATCCGATTGTTCCTATGGCAGCTATATGATATAGTCATCCGACTTTGACCAAATTTGGTCAGGATGTAAGAGACAGTCCCAAACATACAATCTATGAGTTTGGTTGAGATATCTTAAGAAATAAAAAAGTTTTTCATACTAAAGGTTATTTTGCATCCGATTGTTCCTATGGCAGCTATATGATATAGTCATCCGACTTTGACCAAATTTGGTCAGGATGTAAGAGACAGTCCCAAACATACAATCTATGAGTTTGGTTGAGATATCTTAAGAAATAAAAAAGTTTTTCATACTAAAGGTTATTTTGCATCCGATTGTTCCTATGGCAGCTATATGATATAGTCATCCGACTTTGACCAAATTTGGTCAGGATGTAAGAGACAGTCCCAAACATACAATCTATGAGTTTGGTTGAGATATCTTAAGAAATAAAAAAGTTTTTCATACTAAAGGTTATTTTGCATCCGATTGTTCCTATGGCAGCTATATGATATAGTCATCCGACTTTGACCAAATTTGGTCAGGATGTAAGAGACAGTCCCAAACATACAATCTATGAGTTTGGTTGAGATATCTTAAGAAATAACTAGTTCTAAGTAGCATCCGATGTCCCTAGACGAAAAAAAGTTTCAACATTAAAATTCAACAAAATAACAAAAAAAAAAAATTTATAAAAATGAATTAAAATTATCTTAATCCATGGCCAAATACAAATATGTTAAGACTCACGACTCTATATTTGCAGAGACGCTTGCCACATTAGAATAGCATTAAAAACAAATTAAAAAAAAAATAAACTTACCAAATCTGTAGTTAGCAAACTAAGTTGAGTGTGAGATATCTTAAGAAAAAATAGATCAAAAGGTTAATTTTGCATCCGATTGTTCCTATGGCAGCTATATGATATAGTCATCCGACTTTGACCAAATTTGGTCAGGATGTAAGAGACAACAACATACAATCTATGAGTTTGGTTGAGATATCTTAAGAAAAAAAAAGTTTTTTCATACTAAAGGTTATTTTGCATCCGATTGTTCCTATGGCAGCTATATGATATATGTCATCCGACTTTGACCAAATTTGGTCAGGATGTAAGAGACAGTCCCAAACATACAATCTATGAGTTTGGTTGAGATATCTTAAGAAATAAAAAAGTTTTTCATACTAAAGGTTATTTTGCATCCGATTGTTCCTATGGCAGCTATATGATATAGTCATCCGACTTTGACCAAATTTGGTCAGGATGTAAGAGACAGTCCCAAACATACAATCTATGAGTTTGGTTTGAGATATCTTAAGAAATAAAAAAGTTTTTCATACTAAAGGTTATTTTGCATCCGATTGTTCCCATGGCAGCTATATGATATAGTCATCCGACTTTGACCAAATTTGGTCAGGATGTAAGAGACAGTCCCAAACATACAATCTATGAGTTTGGTTGAGATATCTTAAGAAATAAAAAAGTTTTGTCATACTAAAGGTTATTTTGCATCCGATTGTTCCTATGGCAGCTATATGATATAGTCATCCGACTTTGACCAAATTTGGTCAGGATGTAAGAGACAGTCCCAAACATACAATCTATGAGTTTGGTTGAGATATCTTAAGAAATAAAAAAGTTTTTCATACTAAAGGTTATTTTGCATCCGATTGTTCCTATGGCAGCTATATGATATAGTCATCCGACTTTGACCAAATTTGGTCAGGATGTAAGAGACAGTCCCAAACATACAATCTATGAGTTTGGTTGAGATATCTTAAGAAATAAAAAAGTTTTGTCATACTAAAGGTTATTTTGCATCCGATTGTTCCTATGGCAGCTATATGATATAGTCATCCGACTTTGACCAAATTTGGTCAGGATGTAAGAGACAGTCCCAAACATACAATCTATGAGTTTGGTTGAGATATCTTAAGAAATAAAAAAGTTTTTCATACTAAAGGTTATTTTGCATCCGATTGTTCCTATGGCAGCTATATGATATAGTCATCCGACTTTGACCAAATTTGGTCAGGATGTAAAGGACAGTCCAAAACATACAATCTATGAGTTTGGTTGAGATATCTTAAGAAATAAAAAAGTTTTTCATACTAAAGGTTATTTTGCATCCGATTGTTCCTATGGCAGCTATATGATATAGTCATCCGACTTTGACCAAATTTGGTCAGGATGTTAGAAGACAGTCCCAAACATACAATCTATGAGTTTGGTTGAGATATCTTAAGAAATAAAAAAGTTTTTCATACTAAAGGTTATTTTGCATCCGATTGTTCCTATGGCAGCTATATGATATAGTCATCCGACTTTGACCAAATTTGGTCAGGAATGTAAGAGACAGTCCCAAACATACAATCTATGAGTTTGGTTGAGATATCTTAAGAAATAAAAAAGTTTTTCATACTAAAGGTTATTTTGCATCCGATTGTTCCTATGGCAGCTATATGATATAGTCATCCGACTTTGACCAAATTTGGTCAGGATGTAAGAGACAGTCCCAAACATACAATCTATGAGTTTGGTTGAGATATCTTAAGAAATAAAAAAGTTTTTCATACTAAAGGTTATTTTGCATCCGATTGTTCCCATGGCAGCTATATGATATAGTCATCCGACTTTGACCAAATTTTTTCAGGATGTAAGAGACAGTCCCAAACATACAATCTATGAGTTTGGTTGAGATATCTTAAGAAATAAAAAAGTTTTTCATACTAAAGGTTATTTTGCATCCGATTGTTCCTATGGCAGCTATATGATATAGTCATCCGACTTTGACCAAATTTGGTCAGGATGTAAGAGACAGTCCCAAACATACAATCTATGAGTTTGGTTGAGATATCTTAAGAAATAAAAAAGTTTTTCATACTAAAGGTTATTTTGCATCCGATTGTTCCTATGGCAGCTATATGATATAGTCATCCGACTTTGACCAAATTTGGTCAGGATGTTAGGAGACAGTCCCAAACATACAATCTATGAGTTTGGTTGAGATATCTTAAGAAATAAAAAGTTTTTCATACTAAAGGTTATTTTGCATCCGATTGTTCCTATGGCAGCTATATGATATAGTTCATCCGACTTTGACCAAATTTGGTCAGGATGTAAGAGGACAGTCCCAAACATACAATCTATGAGTTTGGTTGAGATATCTTAAGAAATAAAAAAGTTTTTCATACTAAAGGTTATTTTGCATCCGATTGTTCCTATGGCAGCTATATGATATAGTCATCCGACTTTGACCAAATTTGGTCGGAATGTAAAGGACAGTCCCAAACATACAATCTATGAGTTTGGTTGAGATATCTTAAGAAATAAAAAGTTTTTCATACTAAAGGTTATTTTGCATCCGATTGTTCCTATGGCAGCTATATGATATAGTCATCCGACTTTGACCAAATTTGGTCAGGATGTAAGAGACAGTCCCAAACATACAATCTATGAGTTTGGTTGAGATATCTTAAGAAATAAAAAAGTTTTTCATACTAAAGGTTATTTTGCACCCGATTGTTCCTATGGCAGCTATATGATATAGTCATCCGACTTTGACCAAATTTGGTCAGGATGTAAGAGACAGTCCCAAACATACAATCTATGAGTTTGGTTGAGATATCTTAAGAAATAAAAAAGTTTTTCATACTAAAGGTTATTTTGCATCCGATTGTTCCTATGGCAGCTATATGATATAGTCATCCGACTTTGACCAAATTTGGTCAGGATGTTAGAGACAGTTTCAAACATACAATCTATGAGTTTGGTTGAGATATCTTAAGAAATAAAAAAGTTTTCCATACTAAAGGTTATTTTGCATCCGATTGTTCCTATGGCAGCTATATGATATAGTCATCCGACTTTGACCAAATTTGGTCAGGATGTAAGAGACAGTCCCAAACATACAATCTATGAGTTTGGTTGAGATATCTTAAGAAATAAAAAAGTTTTGTTATACTAAAGGTTATTTTGCATCCGATTGTTCCTATGGCAGCTATATGATATAGTCATCCGACTTTGACCAAATTTGGTCAGGATGTAAGAGACAGTCCCAAACATACAATCTATGAGTTTGGTTGAGATATCTTAAGAAATAAAAAAGTTTTTCATACTAAAGGTTATTTTGCATCCGATTGTTCCTATGGCAGCTATATGATATAGTCATCCCGACTTTGACCGCAAATTTTGTCAGGATGTAAGAGACAGTCCCAAACATACAATCTATGAAGCAGTTAGCATTCGAATAAGCTCACATATAATCTGGCAACGCTGTATAAGTACTCATTGAATTATGTACTCGATATATATATGTATATGTATACACTTTATACTCTTTACTCTTTATTAAACGTTCAACCCAACCACTTCGTTTTCACTCTGGTTACGGGTTACAGATATTCCCTACAATATATCTAACATTGGTTATGGGCCCAGAGTTCGTTGATTCGGGTGTAACTCAGAAAAGACTATAAAGCGTCTACGGTAAAGAGCCGGTTGTGCTAAATTGTAAATGGTTAATGTCGTGCGCGAATTAACGCGGAACAATTAGTCAACATGAATTTGTCGCATCAAATCGAAAAACTTGATGAGAACAATTACGGTGTATGGCACATGGCCATGAAAAGTGTCCTAGTAATGCAGGACTTATGGGATGTAGTGTGTGGAATCTACAATGGCAAGGATGAAGCTGCAGCCTTGAAATGGGACAAGAGTGACCAGAAGGCAATGGCTTGCATAACGTTAAATGTGAAGTCGTCACAGCTAATGCACATAAAACAGTGCGGGACATCTAAAGCAATATGGACTAAGTTAAAGGAGCTTCACATGCCTGTTGGACCGATCCAGAAGGTACAACTATATCAGAAGCTGATCCGCCTCAATATGCAGCAGGGAGATGATGTTGTCGCCTACGTGAATTCTTTTGTTGAAACAATTGAAAAGTTGGCAGAATTGGACATAAAACTTAACGACGAGCTTAAGGTCATCATGCTATTGAGCAGTCTACCCGATACATGGGAAAATTTTGTAGTCGCCATTGAGACGCGTGACAAGCTACCAATATTTGAAGTTGTTAAAGTTAAAATGCTAGAAGAAGGTACAAGAAAACAAGACAAAGCAGAACGTGAAAATTATTCGGCAACGCAAGCTGTCTACACACACACACAACGAAATTCGCGAGAAAACGACAAAGTCGAGAATAGCGGCGCCAAGAACGGTGTGAGCAAAGGCGCCAGACAAGAATTCAAGGGCAAATGTTTCAACTGCGAAAAAGTTGGACATCGAGCAAGCGAATGCAGATCAAAGAAAAAGGGTGACAAAGCAAAGAAACAAGGAGAACAAGCAAGCAGTTTAATGCACTGCTTCGTCGGAGAGCAACAAAAGAGCGTTTGGTGCATAGACAGCGGCGCAACATCTCACATGTGTTGCGATCGCAACATGTTCCTAAACTATGTTGAGAAAGAAACATCGATAATGTTGGCTACAAATAAATACGTTTCATCACCCGGATCTGGAAATGTTAAAATCCAAGGAGAAAACATGATAATATGTTTGAAAAATGTATTATATGTCCCACAATTGCACATGAATTTTTTCTCAGTGAGCGCAGCAGCTAAATTCGAGAATTCCACTACATTTATTGGAAAAGTGGCGCTGATTAAAACAAAGAAAGGTGAATTGATGATAAAAGCCAGGCAAGAGAACAACTTGTACGTGTATACACAGTGTTCAGAAAAAAGTGCAGTTCATATGTTGAACACGATTTCGCCGGCCGTGAAGTGGCACAACAGATTTGGCCACCTAAATTTCCAGGACTTAAAACATCTCAACGATAAGCAGCTGGTTCATGGTATGAACATTGATAGCATTCAGATGGAAATTAATTGTGACACATGTAATCGAGCAAAATTATGTGCATTGCCGTTTACACAGAAGTTGAGTCGCAGCACTAAGGAAGTGCTTGAGTTGGTGCATACGGATGTATGTGGGCCAATGAATGTAAAATCGATCGGCGGTAATCGATATTTTGTTACATTTATCGACGATTACTCGCGCAAGATATTTGTTTACATTATGCATTCAAAAAGCCAAGTTTTTTGAAAAATTCAAAATGTTCAAAAGTTTTGTGGAATGCCAAACGGGCAACAAAATAAAGGCTGTGCGCAGCGACAATGGCACAGAGTATGTAAATAAGGAATTTACGGAATACTTAAACGAGTGCGGCATACAAAGGCAATTGACGGTTCCCTACACACCTCAACAAAACGGTGTAGCCGAACGCGCCAATCGGACAATTGTAGAGATGGCAAAAAGTCTACTTATTCACGCAAAGCTCGAGGAGTTCTTGTGGGCAGAGGCTGTTACAACGTCGGTTTACGTGCGCAACAGATGTCCCACAAAGGCATTAAACGGAGGCACACCATTCGAAGCATGGAAGGGACGCAAGCCTTCAGTGAAACACTTGAGAGTATTTGGATCTCGCGCATTTGCATTGGATAAAACCAAACGAAGCAAATTTCAGGCAAAGAGCAAAGAATATGTTCTTGTTGGCTACTCGTATACAGCAAAAGCTTACCGCCTGTACGATCGAGCAAAGCGAACAGTAATTGAGAGGCGTGATGTCAAATTTGTGGAAGGTGAGTTTGACACTAAAACAACAGAAAAGTGCAGCATTTCAGATCGTAATGATGACTTTGTGACAAACATGCTCCGCCTTGAGTCAATTGATGTTCCAAATGAAGAGCCAGAAGCACCTCCAACAGTTAATGCTGAGGAGCACAGCAGTGACTCCGGCGAAGTGGAGGAGGAGTTTGTCAGCGCAAGTGATTCTGAACAAAATCATGAAGACGATGACAACAATAACGTGAGTGGTCAAGCGGAGCCACCACTAGAAGATGCAGTTCAACGTGGGCGCGGCAGGCCCAAAATCATTCGCAGTGGTCAGCCAGGACGACCCAAAAAGCAGTACCAGGCCGTGCTCAATAGTCTGTTCAACCAGGTCGATGACATTGAGACACCGCAGTCAGTTGCTGAGGCATTGCAAAGCAATCACGCTGAAGATTGGCAAGAATCTATGCAAACAGAGTACAATGCATTACAAGAGAATGACACGTGGTCATTGTGTGAACTCCCTCCAGGACAGAAAGCAATTGGTTCGAAATGGGTTTTTCGAATCAAGAGAAACAAAGAGGGCCAGATCGAAAAGTTCAAATCGCGATTGGTCGCTCAAGGTTGTGGACAACAATTTGGCGTAAATTATTGGGAAACATTTTCGCCAGTAATACGGTACGAGACCATCCGCATGTTGTTCGCAATAGCTGTAGAAAAACAGTTGTTTATGCATCAAGTCGATATATCAAATGCATATCTAAATAGTGAGCTTCATGAGACTGTTTATATGCGGCAGCCCCAGAATTTCGTCGACAAGCATCATCCACAAAAGGTTTTAAAGCTGCGCAAGGCCCTTTACGGACTGAAGCAATCCGGGCGAGTCTGGAACAAAACGCTCGACGAGGTATTGTCTTCTATGGGCTTCAAAAGATGCAAGAACGAGGCTTGTTTGTACGTCAAGCAAGATCAACAAAAGTTTAGCTACATCGCAGTCTACGTCGACGATTTAATCATCGCATGTCCAAGCAAAGATGACATAGCCGTGATTAAGAAGAAGATCGCATCGAAGTTCAAGATGCATGATGGCGGCCCCCTAAACTATTTCCTGGGCATGGAAATTGAGAGAGATGGGGAACAGGGTTCCATTTCACTATGCCAGAAGTCCCACATCCAGGCACTCTTGGATACATATGGCATGAGCAAATGTCGTCCGGTTGGCACACCACTAGACCCTGGATATCAAGTTGGCTGCACTGCCGATGATTGTGTCAAGGTAAATATAACACAATATCAGTCACTAATTGGTTCGCTTATGTATCTCGCAGTACTGAGCCGACCTGACATTTTGCATGCAGTGAGCAAATTGTCGCAACGAAATACGAATCCTCATGCAGAGCACGAGACAGCTGCAAAGCACATTCTAAGGTATCTGGCAGGTACAAAGAGTTTGTGCATGACATATCGGAAATGTGGCGAACCAGCGAAGGGCTTCGCTGATTCAGATTGGGCTAACGACAGGACGGACCGAAGATCATACAGTGGCTACGCGTTCTTCCTAGCAGGCAGTGCTTTCTCGTGGACGTCAACAAAGCAAAGCGTCGTCGCGTTGAGCAGCACTGAGGCTGAATACATCGCTTTGTCTATGGCTGCTAAAGAAGCAGTTTACCTACGAAGACTCCTGAGGGAAATTGGCTGGTCAACTGATGCAGAGCCGATAACTATCTTTGGCGACAACATCAGCTCACATCACATTGCACAGAATCCAGTGCATCACAAGCGCACAAAACACATTGATATTAAGTATCATTTTGTTCGCGAAAAAGTAGAATCAAACGATATTTTGTTAGAATACATAGATACAAACATTAACGTTGCAGATGTATTAACGAAATGTTTAAGCAAACCAAAGCACGATGGCTTTGTCAAAAGACTTGGAATGAAATAATCAAGCATAGAAAAAATTGAAATAGTTATGTATATGTAGCTTAAGAAGAAGTGTTAAAAATGAAATAGCAGTTAGCATTCGAATAAGCTCACATATAATCTGGCAACGCTGTATAAGTACTCATTGAATTATGTACTCGATATATATATGTATATGTATACACTTTATACTCTTTACTCTTTATTAAACGTTCAACCCAACCACTTCGTTTTCACTCTGGTTACGGGTTACAGATATTCCCTACAATATATCTAACATCTATAAATGGAGAATTTATTAGAAAGAATTTCAGAATTATTAATGTCGGGCCTTAACCAAGTTTCTGAAAAGGCAACGACATTAAAATGAAAGGACAAGCTATTTAGATAAAGGTTACTAAGCTTACTACGAAGCCCTCTTACATTCTGATAGCCCAAAGAGAGGGAGGATGTTATTTTTTTGAGCTATTAGAAAGTAATTGAGGTTGAACAGGTCTAATAGATATAGAAGAAGATGGAGGCAATACAATCGGAGTCCGATTTTTCTTTTTCACACTGTATTCCTTTACTATTAGGTGATCAGGCCAGAACTCTTTACAACAAATTTCATTGAAGTGATTGACCGGAACACTTATTTTAAACGACGATATCTCCCGTAGATATGAAAATTTAAATTTTTCCACCGAAATTTTGGCATTAGATTTGGCCTGAATAAAAGCCATAACATCATCAGATGAAGTATCAGGGGAAAGCCTAGAAACAAAAATTTGTTTTTTTGGTGGAACACCTACAAGGGTCTTTTTAACAACATCAGCAGTTACTGCGTTTATTGATTGACCGTTTAAGACAGCTGTTGTATTAGCGCTGTCATGTTGATCGGCAACATCAGCACTGACAACAACCGAATCAGAAGCTTCTACGGTGTCAGGAGGAACCACATCTATAGACAAGGCAATGCTATCCGTACTGACAGTCGTTTGAGGAGAAGGGGACGAAAGATTAATAAGAGCAGGAGCAGACACAACCGGTGAAAATGTAGGAACTGAAAGTTCATTCGGGCCAATAGACAGTCTAAAATTGGCCTTTTTGCGCTTTGGAGACTCATTCAAGAGTTTCATGCCCTTATAATTGGCATCCAAAGCTGAGAAGCTATCGAACAGCGTTTTAAATTGGCTTGAATATAATCAACTATTCGGCCGTTTAGGCCAGCACATTTTTCATGTGAAATATTATCACACAGCCAACAACAAAGAAAACCCGCCTTAACATTGCCTCGTACCTGGCAATTTTTATTATAACAGACATCCATCATAATAGAAAAAAAAAAAAAAAATGTAAAAGAATACAGAAGGGAAAATATTAAGTATGAAAAAATAAAAATTATATTATTAGGCACACTAGGGTTAATCTCTACAGATGCTGAGTTTGTACTTACAAAACACACACAACAATAGACAATAACAAGAGAGCGAGAGCGCGAGCGCGAGCACGAACCGAAGCACAACGGAATTTAGCCACAGAGAACGAATGGAAAACGGAACACCGCGACCAACACCAACAACAGAGCTTAGAGAGCACGCTGAGAGGAAAAGAATAAAGAGAGCACAATGAGAGCGACGCTAGAACGCGAAAGATCGCGATGCACAAGCACAAAGTGAAAATACAAAAACAAAATATCAGCAGGCGGCAATGTAAAAATGCACAAACAAACAGATTGTTTGGGCTGCAATTTGTTGTTGTATTTAACACAATTTAATGAAATTTTATTTAAATGGCAAGTTTAAACTTTCTTGAAACACAACCGATGTAACAAAAAAGCCACTGAATCTAATTTTACAACAATTACGAATAAAAAACAGATTTAACCGGGGAAAAATAAGCAAATGCGAAGCGCAATAAAAAAACACGTCCGTTGGCTAAAGCGAAGCGAAAACCTAGCACAAGGAACATCAACCAACATCTTAGGAGGCATTTTCACTTCGTATTCACTTTAAATTCACTTCACAAATGTTACCCACCACGCCGATGGGCTACACCTTTATACTTTTGTTGTAGCAACGCTTTCATGTTGAGAACCCTCAATCCTAGTCTGATTCGAAAAACAGCTGTCATCCCTTAACTGATCATGTAGGTAGCTGAAAAAAGTATAAATGTAGCAACACTGCCGGCAGGCAGCAACATTCGATATTTGTGTGCTTAAAGTGAAACAGTGAAATATAAATAAAAAAAATGTCTGGTCGCGGCAAAGGTGGAAAAGTGAAGGGAAAGGCAAAGTCGCGTTCCAACCGCGCTGGTCTTCAGTTCCCCGTTGGCCGTATTCACCGTCTGCTTCGCAAGGGAAACTATGCCGAGCGTATTGGTGCCGGCGCTCCTGTGTACCTGAATGCCGTTATGGAATATTTGGCTGCTGAAGTATTAGAGTTGGCTGGTAATGCAGCTCGTGATAACAAGAAAGCTAGGATTATCCCTCGACATCTGCAACTCGCTATCCGCAACGATGAGGAGTTAAACAAACTTCTTTCTGGCGTCACCATTGCCCAGGGCGGTGTTTTACCGAATACCCAGGCAGTGCTTTTGCCCAAAAAGACCGAAAAGAAGGCATAAATTACCAGCAATTAATATTTTCGTGTACATAAATCAACAAAAATCCAAACGTCCTTTTCAGGACGACCAAATTTTCGAAAAAAAGAGATTATTAATTTTTATTTACAGGCTGAGCATATTAGCTCAAGCATGAGGGATGCTGAAGCACGCATTCTAGGAGTGCTCAATGACAAGTTGAGCGGGATAACTGGGGAGCTTGACCAGATGGCTCAGCGCCTCCAACAACTAGAGAGGGATGTTGGTGATGTTCGGGCGTTGAAGGAGCACGTGGCGAGTTTGGAAGCGAAATTGTTGGCCAAAACAGAAAACGATGCTAATGCGAATGTAATACGCATCCATGGCATACCGCAACACGAGGGCGAAAATTTAAAAACACTTTTCCACTCGTTGTGTTTTTCTCTGAACTTAACACCACCACCGAGAATCAGGGAAATATATAGAGTACGTCAGCGCGTCCAGACTCACTCTGTGATGGATCCGATTGTGTTGGCTAAATTTGATAGCCCGCGAGACAAAAGGGAGCTGCTATCAGCAGCTGGTGCACATCGCCGAATTACGAAGCAACCACTAACTTTGGATCTTCTGGGCTTCAACTCTAATGTGCCTTTTTACATCAACGAACAGCTATCAAAGGCGAATTATGAAATCTTTAAGAGAGATCTTAAGCTCAAAAAGCAGAAAGCTCTCTCCGCTGTGTTTACGCGTGCAGCTCTCGTGTACGCTAAGCAATGTGCGGGGGGGGAGTTCGTATGCATTAAGAGCATGGATGAACTTGACGCTCTTGCTAAAGCTTGCGATGATAATAGCCGCTTTTATGACTTACGCTCTTCGTCTAATGATGCAGTATCAGCTGATAACGAACTTTTTCGTGCGTAAGCAGTCTTATGAAGCGCTGCATTCTTATATTTATTTCTATTTATACTTCTACCTTAACTTCTATTTAAATCTCAGTTTTAAGTTTTATAATATTATTTGCTTTTATCTATGTACATTTATGTTGTGTTTGGTGCTTAATTTTTATTTCTATTTTGCTAGGTGCGCTAATTTGTCTTATTTGTCAAACAAAACTCAATGCAAGGTGATTTAGTTGATCCCAAGGCGAATAGTCATGCTATGATTCGAGTTCTTTATGGACAAAAAACCGGATTAAATATATGTCATATTAATGCTCAGAGCTTAACCAGGAAAATGGATGAATTTCGGTATATATTTGTAGGTTCTACTGTTGATATTGTGTTTGTATCTGAAACATGGTTTTTGTCTGAACTGTCTGAATCGTTAATATTGTGTAGTGGTTATGTTGTATATCGTGCTGATCGTGAGGGGCATGCGGGTGGTGTGGCAATATACATCAGAAATTCCCTAAAGTCCAAAATTGTTGCAAAGCATAACGATGGCAGTCCTGTAGAATATATTTTTGTTGAGATAATATGCTCCAAATATGAGCAGAGAATACTCATTGGTTGTGTGTATCGCCCCAATCGATCTATTGACTATGACCCTATTTTATCTCTAATATCTAGACTATCTATTGAATATCTTGACATTGCAATTTTAGGTGACTTTAATAGTAATTTACTCGTTGAGAATCACCTCCTCGAGAATATGCTATCACTTGGACTCAAAGTAGTAAACTCAACCATGCCGACTCACTTTACTAGCTCATGTAGTACTCTTCTTGATGTTGTGTTTGTCAGTGACCCAATAAAAATTCAACTTTATGACCAAATCCCTGTACCTGGCTTCTCCAAGCATGACCTAATCTTTGTGTCGTATGATATTTCTTACCAGAAAGTTGAACAGACGATTACTTTTAGGGACTATAAAAATTTAAACATTGACCTTTTAAATGACGAATTTATTAAATGTGACTGGACTACGATATATAATATGACCTCAGTTGATGACCAAGTTGACAATTTACAATCTAACATTCGCAATTTATTTAATACCTGTGTCCCATTAAAAACAAAAATAATTAAGCCTCATGATAAGCCGTGGTTTACCCAAACTATTAAAAGTGCAATATTTAAACGAAATGAGGCTTATGCAAAATGGAAGAGATTTAAGACTGCTTACTCCTATGCGAATTTTAAACGACAAAGGACTGCAGTGGGAAAGTTGATAAAGACTGCAAAGTGTGCTTTCTATTCTGAAAAATTTAATAAATCGACTTCATCAAAAGAAAAATGGAATATAATAAAGGAACTAGGGATAGGGAAATCTAAAATAACTCAGGATACTCATATTGACTTAGATATTCTTAATGCAAAATTCGTTGACTGTCACGTACCTGAAACTACTAACAATGACTATCTGAACTGTGATCCTCTTAACTGTGATATTAGCTTTAGTTTCATGTGCGTTAACAAATATGATGTCCTTAAATCAATGTTAAATGTTAAATCAAATGCAGTGGGCTTGGATGAAATCGAACCCAAATTTGTTAAAATAATATTACCAGCCATACTTAATGAAATCACTCATATAATTAACACTGCACTTACAACTTCGGTATTTCCAAAAGAATGGAAGCAGGCAAAGATAATACCTATCCCAAAAACTAATGGAGAATATCGGCCTATCTCAATCTTACCATTTTTTTCCAAGGTACTCGAAAGTATTATGGCAAAACAAATTAATGATTTTATGATAGTTAATAGTCTACTGAGTAATAAGCAGTCTGGTTTTCGTAAGAACAGGAGTTGCACAACAGCAATACTGAAAATCGCCGAAGATATAAGAAAGAAAATTGATGCTGGTGATGTAACGTTTCTGACACTGCTTGACTATAGCAAAGCTTTTGATACTGTCAATCATGACATATTATGTACTAAAATGAGAAGGTTATATAATTTTACCAACACAGCTGAATTACTTTTAGGGTCATATTTAAGAAATAGGTATCAGTCCGTTGTTACTTTGTCACGTTCGTCGTCCTTTCTCTCTGTTAAGCGTGGCGTCCCCCAAGGTTCAGTCCTTGGTCCTTTACTGTATTCGTGTTATGTCAATGATCTTCCTGATGTTGTCTCTGAATGTAATGTTCATATGTATGCTGATGATGTCCAAATGTATATGTGTCGTCCGTTGTCCAGAATAAATGAATGTATAAATGTTTCAAATAGAGCGCTTAATAAAATTAGTGAATGGTCCAAGAAAAATGGTCTAGGATTAAATTCTACAAAATCAAAATGCATTGTAATATATAAAAAAGCTATTAACACGCAAATGTTAGAAAACCTAAAAATTGAAAATAGTGCAATAGATTACGTAGATAGAGTTACTAATTTAGGTGTTGTTTTTAATAAAACTCTTTCTTGGAATGACCATATTAGCAAAGCCGTTGGCAGATCTTATGCCTCACTCCGGATACTATATTTGACGCAGCACCTTTTACCAGTGAATATTAAACTCCTTATTGCTAAGACCTACTTGACACCTGCTCTTTTCTATGGAGTTGAGATCTTTTGCAACACAGACTGCATCAGCAAGCGCAGACTCAATGTAGCGTTCAACAACATTGCAAGATATGTATTTAACCTGAGACGACTGGACCATATATCTTCTTACTCGATTAAAATTTATAACCTTAGCTTGGACCACTGGATAAATCTAAGAGCATTAATATTGTTGCACAAAATAATTACCACAAAAGAACCTAATTACTTATATGAACAACTTAATTTCTCTACCTCACGACGAACAAATAATATCACAACTGTTAGACATAGACTCTCATCGTCAGAAAAACAATTCTTTGTACATGCTGTTCGCCTTTGGAACAATATTCCCCATGACCTTAAGACAATTAGAAGCGCACCCCTATTTAAAACCAAACTAACTATGCACCTAAATAATCTTATTTAAAAATTTTGAAAAGCAAGTAATACTAAGAACTGAACTTACTAAAATTATTAAATTAAAATCGAACTGTTAAAATTAAGTGTAAGTTATTTTAAAACAATTGTAATACTAATAATACCAATAATAGAATACTACAAATCGTAATTATTAAAATTAATTATTAATTTACTAAATTAAAATCGAATTGTTAAAATTAAGTAATACCAATCATAGGATTAAATCAATTATGTTGTGACTAGTGCACTAATTATAAGTTCCTTAAAACTTGTAGCACTAGGATGTTAAATAAATAAATAAAAATAAAAAAATAAAATTGTCAAGCACACAAGTGTCCCATAATTTCCATGTATAAATTGTTTTACCTGACTGTGTAGAAAATCCTTTTATACCGTATTGTAAAAGTTACCTGAGACGCTCTTAAAGTGGGTGAAAAAGTCAGAAACGTTGAATTCCAAGATTT